>JAVDPK010002006.1:422815-441648 GCA_034780415.1 Cichlasoma orientale
TTTTTTCCCCCCCCCCCCCCCCAGTGATGGCAAATCAGTGTCAGACCCACGTGCAAACACACGAGTCTTTCCTCTACAGCCTTGAACAGAAGCCAGCAGAGAGCTCAAATCCTACGGCCTTGCATTAGTTCTTTCCAAACTGACTGGAGGATTAAGCCGGGATTCTAACTTTCAATGTTTAGCATTAGACCCTTTTTAGCGTCCCGCCAAGGAAACGTTAAGTACTATATTAATAAAACTGTGAAACTGAGATGCTGCTTTTAACCAATGAGTACCTCTTAGGGAAACCTGCAAAAACCACAAAGCATCAACTTGCATCTAAATGCTGTTTCTGTGCAAGCCATGTAGTGCATAACCTTTATCATAGAACATGATGTGAGGTGGATTCAGGGTAATGGAAAAGAAAAAAAAAAAGAAAAAAAAATAGCGGGGTACCTCTGCCATTAGCCAGCGGCATGCGAAGTTCATTTAAAGTTGTTTTGCAACATAATTTCCACTCAGAAGGGCAGGGAGAGACTACTCCTTTTAACTGCGGTCAGGGGAAAAAAAATCTACTTGTTTGAAGAAATTATCATCTCAGTGGATGCAACTGTCAGCCCTGACAGCAGCTGCTCAGTGTGAACAGAAGCTATGGCAACATGAATGAGCACGCTCCCCTCCAAACAGAAGGAAGCTGACTGCAAACACTCAAAAGGCCATGTGAGCAGCCGGCCAGTTGTCATGGCATTGGCAGGACCCGTGAGTCATGACAGAGAGCAGTGTAGGAAAAGTAAAGTGGAGGGCGCAAAGCTTAGAGAGAGGCAAAGAGAAGAAGAGGAGGAGGAAGGAAAAACACAGAGAGTGAAAGAAGGGTAGAGGAAGGAAAAGCGGAGGTGAAGGAGTGCAGCCGTGGCTAACCAGGCCTGACCATCTGATTGGCCTGGCGAGCCAGGCAGAACTGACCTCAGGGTGAGGCCTTCGGGGATGGGCATAAAACGGAAAAGAGGCAATAGAAGCTTCATTTCCACAAAGTCCCCACAGTCACAGACCAACACAGCACTGAAATGTTGCCACAGTAACGCAAAGAAAAAAGGAAGTTGAATCTATTTCTGGGCACCAGCTGTAACTGTGTCAAAGCTAATTTTAAAGTGGCGTGTTTGAATTTTATGCAGTGATTGGAGAAGAAATATTAGCATTTTTTCTTTTTAGCAATTATTAGAACCACAGGCCGTTCTGATTTTCTACACATGCCTAGAGGGGGCGAGCGCTTCGACAGTTGAACCCAGCTGACTCAAGAACCGCACAGTCAAAACCTCGTATTCAGGGTGTAAGAGGAAGTCAGAACAACACGAGCGCAAATATGTTCGTGCGGTTAAAACCATAAGGCGAAGGCACACAATTGCAGACTATTTTAAGCTTTAACACCAAAAAGAGAAAAAAAAAAATAGAGTTGATCCTGTGAGCGGCCCGAGGGCTGTCCTGAGTGCACACTCTAGTTTCAGTGTGTCATCTGTCTGGGGTTATGACAGCTATTTCGATTTGTTTTAGAAAGCGAAAAAAAATAGGAGGAGAGGTGCCACGGCAGTAGCCGCAATATCTAACGTACAGTCATTTTCATACAGCTGTCCCCGGGCAACAACACTACCACTACTACTGAGTGTATAGCGAGTAGGAAATGCCAATACACGCAAGCTCTCCCATCAGGGCTGCCTGAGGCTCCCAAAGTGGAAGGCCAATTGAAAGGGGAACTATCTTTTCCTTATTCCTTACTCTGCTGTTATGTACACTGTACACAAGTACTCCCTACAAGCCCGAGGATCAGGCTTCAGACTGCTCTGAACACTGTTCCAGATATTCTTTCTGTGCTTGGCTCTGTATGATCTCAGTTAAAAACACCCTCACCCACCTTGGTTCAAACCAAGAGGCAGCCAATCAGAACACAGTTTGCTTACAGGAGGTAAAATGACCTGTTTCAGGCGGAGGAGGAACTGAGAGATTTCAGCAAAGAGCAGCATAAGAAATATGAGGATTAGTTTTAACTGTGAATCATTAGACTACTCAAGTAGAGTCCAAGAATAAAAATATGGGATTGGAACGGACTATAATAGGTCCACTTTTCATGAATAACCCTCACGACATGACTTCATATGGTCATTTACCAAAACTGATTTAGCACTTAAACATAAATAATAAGCTTAAGAATATTAAGTACTTTATTTGCTTAATGATGTTCTTGGCTATACCTGCACAACAGGATGTCCTCCTGTGGGGGCTTTGACTGCACCCCTGCTTCCCTCTGTTTCATAGTGAGCTCTGTGATGTGGTTTGGGCTGCACCTCAATGTGGAGCTCATACTGGTCGGTGCGACTGGGAACAGGCCATTCCAGCGGGGGGAGAGAAGCCAAAGGGATGCTGCAGAATATGAAGGATTGATAAAATTATAGGCATATTACACACACACACACACGGAAAGTGGGAGCTAATCTTGAGTGAACCCTCACTTCATTGCCAATTTACCTGCAGAGGCTGGAAACCAGAGGCTTGGGCCAGATTGAAGGAATAACAAAGAAAGGCTCTGCAGCAGGTTTGGTTTTTATGTCCTGCTCACAGGACACCATGTAGTTCCCGTCGCCGTGGTTCTCTGGGTACAGAGTGTAAACCTGGTTGGATGTCTTGACTATTTTAGTGGGCACCAGGCTTGGCTGGCTGGCACCAAAACCATTCATGGCATCAGTAAGGCTGCTGTGTGTATAGTGGGCGCCTATGTTGTGATCTTCATGGCCGCTATTGGGGGAAGGACTGCGGGAGCGGTGCCCAGGGATTAATCCTGGATTTCTGTACATGTCGTAGGTGCGTTTTCCCTGCGGGGAGGTGGAGCGAGAGCCAGCCCTTGGGGAGGGAGAGCGGGGTCCAACGCCGTCCTCACCTAGGCTGGTGCGAGGAGAGGTGCCCGGGGAGGTGCGTGGGGAGCCAGTGTGGATGTTCTGTAATCGTGGGCACAGGTCTCCAGGGTTCTGTGCACTGCTCGGGGACACGCAAGGCGACGCCCAGGGGGAATAGTTTTCTGAGTGCCAGCTGGTGGAGGAGTTGCTGCTGGCAGGACTCAGGCACTGGGGCTCACGGTAGGCGAGGTTTTCATGGCCTGGCACGGTAAGGGTGGGTCTGGGGCTAATGTTCAGATGGTGGTTCTGCAGAGAGTCCCGACCATGATTGTAGTGCTCGCGTGAGGGGGTGATTTCAATTCGTGGGCTCAGGGCTGCAGACCGAGTGCTGTCCAGGTAGTTTCTGGCCTCCTGGTTCTCATATCCTGAGAGAACCCCAGTGTGCTCACTGTAGGAGGGGCTGCAGGACTTGATGCCGTATGGAGAGGTCTCCTCCAGGGGGAAAGCCTGCTCAGATTCAGGACTGAGGACTTTTGGGGGTACAAGGCTGGAGTCATCTGCAATGAGCACAATTTTAAATTACAACACACACATCTGACAGAGAACTGCTCTCACAGGCAGACAATTTCAAACGATAAACACTTTTTAAAACAAAAGTTAATGTCTTTATCTTCCAATATCAATAAATCAATCTTAATTAGAGTTCATTTTTAGCTCAAATACACATTTATCAGCTGAAATGTTGATTTTTTTTCTTTCTTTCACGTGGCTACGTGTCACAAGCGTCATCCAGAAGCCTGTCAAATTTACTTCCTGATTTTTATTTCAATCACATTAATTAACTTTAAAGGTCCCGCTGTTAGTCAACACATAGCAGAGAGACAGAAAGAGAGGTCAACTCAGATTGCCAAAAAAAGTCTCGGTCAAACCTTGGTCCGCCCCTGCAAAGTCACCGCACGGCGGCTCATATTCAAACAGGTACTCAAACTGCAAATCCTCGTCAGGGCAGCTGACTCGACTGAGCTCTTCCACCAAATCTTTGTCGTCGTAAAAGGAGGTCATCTGTCTAAATTTTCCCCTAACTGCTCCTCTGGGTTCAAACGAAGCGGCAGAGACGCGGACGATGAATTGCGGCGCGGATGTGGATTTGGGGAACCTGTTGTAAATTCATGCATCGGTGAGCGGCAGAAGGTGAAGCGCGCACGTTTCCTGTTCAGTTCGCCGCGGTTATTTTCGTACGAAGGCGGGTCTGTTTACACGCCGAATGCAAAGTCTTCGTGTGCATCTCTCACACTGATCACGCCTTCCCGCTACACGCTGATGCGTCGAACAACACAAAAAGCGCAAGTGCACCTTGGAAGTGAATTGACTGCCCAGATCAAACAGAGTACTATTTTTGACAGGCTGCGCAGCTTGATGCTGCCCCCGGGCGTTTGACAGGGTGACATAGCAGGGTGCCGTCTGAGTTCGTCACCCTTAAAACGCGGTTGTAAGAGGATCATTTCATGTTTGTGTGAACTTACATTAGAGAGGATGAATGGATGAAAGTGGAAACATTTATTTTCTCTGATGCATTATCTCGTCAAACAATAAATCCTGCCTTGGACCGGATTTCTTTGCGATGCGCTCTTCTATTGTCATTGAAAACGCGCGGGTTCTCCTGAGGGTATCCCCGGATTTACGCACGACGCAACACACATACCAGGGCGTTCCTTACACCAGTCGTAAGTGCACTGTCAGCAAAAAGGAAAACAGGAGTAAACTTTTATTTTTCTGATCTCTTTGGTGGCGTTGTATAGAAATCGCAACTTTATTCAGTCTTTGCTCGTACGTTTATTTGTTTAAGTTCCTGATCCAACGTGGAAATGTTTGTCCCTATCGGAGAAGATGAGAACGTCTTTAACTTTTCATTAAGTAATAAGCAAGTTCATGCGTAAAAATGAATCAGTTTTCGCTACTCTGTGTTTGGTAGACTTGTGCAAACGACACTTCTTCGTCCCGATCTGCATGATGTAATGAAGTCGCTCCTTTTTTTTAATGGCAATCCAGCATTTATAATAGTAGATAGTATATTAAAGCCAGTAATCATGTTTAAGCATTCATCTGACGCCTTTTAGGCTTCATATTCTCGCCTGATCTCTCGGTGTTTCCCTGATGCCAAAAGCACGCGCTGCGCGCAGATTTAAAGCGCAGTAGCATCTCTCTATCCAAACATCAACACCCCAGCTGTCTCCGAAGTGTTACACAGGCAACCGATAAATGAAACTGCAGTCGTTTTAGTCACACTAGGGTTAACACTAGTCTATTAATTAAAAATCAAATGGGTTGATTACCAGATAATCACAACACTTCAGCAGTACCTTGATCCATCGACCTCATGGTGTGGTACTGTGCCAGCCTCCAAGTCTCTCTGAACATCTGGATAAGAAAAAATGGGGAAAAATATAGAAAAAGAAATAATAAAAAAAAAAACTAGAAAAATTACTGTCCTCTAATAACCATAGCAGAAGAAAGTCTCTTCTGAAAGCAGAGGAAAAAGGGAACAAAATCTGTAGATGTTCGAAAAGTTAAGGCTGCGACACAGCAGCTGCGCGCAAACTCCCTTTCTGTTCAAAAACATGCGGCCGCATCAGCTCCAGCAGTGGTTCTGGTATGAAGTCCCTCTTCCTAGAGCTCTATAAGGATTACTTGAGTATCGAGAGCGGCTTCCTTCCTCGCTCTGGGTGTTTATAATGGTCCAATGCTGTAAAATAACGGGATTCCCTCAGTGTTTCCTCCTGTTTGTGCGCCTTCGCCATGGAAACCTGGAGCTGGTCCATGTCGGAGACTCAGGGCTTTCCTGCAAAGCCCCACACTCAGGAATCCATGACGTCTCCAGCTCCTGCGCCAAGGCATTTCTGCGGTTCTCTCAGACAGTAGCACACAAGAACCTCATTGTGGGGATGAAGAAATTACTGTAGGACATTGTAGGAAAGGGAGAGAAAAAAAAAGAAAGAAAAATATCTCTGAAGTCTAATCACAGGCTATACTACATGAAATTTACTTAACATAGTTCACCCGACTCATTCTTCGACAGTTCAGTTTGTAAATGTAAAAGATCAGGCAGTACTAAGATGCCGCTTTTTCGAGCAAAAACGGCATCTTCTTTTCTTTTTTAGGCCACGGCTAATTTTAAACATGGAATATGGCGAATTCCATTGTTTCCATTGTGGGAAGACGTTACTATGCATTTCCATTTTACAGTGGAAATCTGTTGCATCTTCTAATACTTGACTGGAAAAAAGCTGAACAAGACTACGACATAACGTGTCCCCAGTAGTCGGGGAGACACATTTATAATTAATATGGAAGTTATATAAGCCGGCATCCGAGGGGAGGAAGAATAATGCTATTTTGGATTTAACTGAGCTAAAGATTTGTTGTGTATGGAGTTTTCTGCCAGACATCTAAATCACAGACTCACTTTTTCATTCCAAGAAATTTTATTGACTGCCTGTGTTGTGGAGAGAGCTCACCTGAGGTCGCAAAGACATGGAAGGTTACACTGTAAACTTCACCTCTTTGACTCCCAGACGTGATCTCCTTGGAATAAATCACACAATAATGAATGGGAATGATATTTTCGTCTCGTACCACTTTAAATCGCACTACTGGGCATTAGGGGAAAGAAAATGGCTCATCTGTCTACCTGCTAAGGTTCCCGGCTTCTGATCAAATACTGACAGAAAACTTTGGGAAGAATGGGTCTGAAGTTTTAACATCATAAATCACGCCTAGTAGCAAAAGGTCTTTATTTTTCATTTGGGCAGGAGAGAAAATGTTTACGTTGTAGATCACTGCTCCTGCTAAACTGCCTCTGTTTTACGATCATGTGTGATAAATTGCTGTGTTTTCATGAAGTTAAAGTTTATCCTGAATATATTTGCATAATTAAGAAACTGGGACTTGAACATTAACACTTTCACATATTGCCCCGGAGAGGAGGACATGCTGAATAAGCCATCGAGAAGAGCCAAGTTAAACTATACGTTAGTGTGTCAGTGCCAAGAACCGATGCCTGCTCTGCTGCATTAAGTGTGGTGCAGTCCAACGTGCAGCACGCTACCGCTCAAAAGCTTGGCTTTTTGGCTGGATGTTTCTCAAATGAGAGACAGTGTGCAGTGGCTACCGCTCGCTTCTCTTTCTATCCCGTTACTTACTTACTACCAGTGTGCACTGTTCTGTAAAGGGAATCCTGCACACTGTTGGATGAATTCCTAATTGCACTTTCAGGCATGACACAGGCTTCATTTATAATAAGAACAAAAGATTTTTCATTAAATGGACTTTGCAATATTTCTGATCAATTTAGTGTTGAATTAGACGAAAGCAAATGTGCAGTTCTTTCAAAGACAGTGACACCTCAAAGTGACCCAAAACTCGGAGTATAGTATATGTACTATAGTGACAAATATGGAGGGAAAATCTCATCTAATTCCTAGCAACAAAAAAAGTGAATGAGTGTGTTGCCAAAAGTGTCAAACAACTTTATTAAGAACATCATATATTTTGCACATGCGGCTCATAATTAACATTACTGATCAAAGCAAATAAAATAAAGAGCATTTGCTTTGGCTCAGACTACATCTGCATTTCACATGTTAAGCCTCAGCATAACCTTAGGGAGTGATCCCATGCTTTCATTAGTCATATTAGTCCCAAGGCCACTCATAGGAAAATGTGTGTACTTGTGAGAGGGGAGGGGAGTTAATCAGAGGATGTGTTTTGGATAGAAACATTGATCAGTCTGACCGAGGGAGTCTGAGCTAGACAGCTGGGTGAACAAGGTGACTGCAATGAGTCTGTAAACCGCAGTGACCAGAGTCTACGTTTTGGGGGTAACCGTCCAGCAGGCTCGTCGTCTACCAGCTGTAAATTCCTCCACTGTTACGGAACACTTATGCAACTTAAATCATGAATGAGTGAATGAATATGGCACAGGCTTAAGAAAGGAAAACTGCCTGTGTCCAGACAGTCGAGTTTGCACTTCCGATATTTTTCTTTTCTCATGAGCCCACTTTTTCCAAGGTCATGCAGTATTTTCCATCACTGTTAAACAGCTAATTGAGGCAAAGTTGTCTGGGTTAGAGCATTGCCCTGTTTGAGTTTTCCAAGGGTAACATGTGCCACCGAGCCTTTAAAACCAAGTATATGGAAATATTAAAGCGTCCAATGGAAAACTATCCAAGGAAATTCAGGGGTCAATGAAAAGCATGGACTTTTGACTTTGTTTGGGTCTTTTGATTGGCTCTCTTACATGCCAGGTACATTATAGGTACTTTTCTCCTTTGCACCATGTATAAACCTTTCCCCTCTTGTGTAAATTGTGAATTTTCTCAGGTGAGCTGCAAGGTACACCCTGTCACACAGAAAGAAAATAAGGAATATAACTTCAGACACAGGTTTATTAGTTTTAGTAAGCTGAAATCCACATTGTACACATGCTAAGATGCACAAACAGTGGCTACAAAACAGAAAATCATTTGAGAAGATCGACATCACTGTCACGTTGGTACTCTAAATACGAGGCTACAGAAAGCTGACAGTTGGCTTTCCCAGCTGAACCCCCCCCCCCCCACCCCACAATTCTGCAGCCACATTCTTCTGCACAATGAAGCTCAAACATCCAAGTAACAACAGGCAAAATAAATATGACTTTAATATTAGCACAAGGCAATCATTTTCAAAACATGTTGCAGAGGCTGGCAGCGCGCAACTCAAACATTTGTGGATCGGCTTTTAATGATGCAGAAGCCTTAAAAAAAATTAGATTGCGTTTCACAAGCATCACCAGATATTAGACAAGTGCTGCGGTAGCTGCCGAGACCACTACTGAAAGATTTCAGCCTGGGCAGTGCTGACATGTCATTGTGCAATAAAGAATCTTATTTCCTTCCTGCCACAACTTGAGATCGCTGGAAAACATTGTCCTCCTTTTTCCAAATCGTGTAAATGAAGTAATATGTTCCACTAAGATGGAAACTACATACATCCATGCTGGATGAAACCGCCTCATTATGTAATAGGATTCTGATCAATACTGGAATGTTTGTAGAAAGAATTCAAGTGTCTTAGGTCCAGTGGAAAAGTGGCAGGCTGCAGCTCATGGATTTTTCCCTTTTCAGCACCGCATAAAATCTCATGAAACAATATAGCCCCCCTTGTCGACACTTCTTTCTGTCTTCTCGAAGTTTCCAATTCAACTGCACAGTATTTCATAAGATCTCTCTGTATCTATTATCAGTGCAAAATGAATGCATAACAGTCAATATTTGGTAGTCATAACAAAGTTGAATAATCCTATACAAAACTGCAGCTAAAAAAAACTTACTCCTCCCATTATAACTCAATTTATAACAACAACTGAAAGTATTTTGGGCTCAACAATCACAACTAATCACTCCTTTTTCTTTTTTTTTTTTACTTGCACTGCAAGTAAAGTCTTAAAGTGATTTGGGTGGTTTTGTTTGATTAGTTTGGGAGGTATTACCCAATGTCATTAGTGATCACTGGGAGAGGCAGGGAAACACATATGCAGCCCTTCTTTAACAGTGGTGGGTGCTGAGACTAATCAAAGCATTCCCGGCCCACAGAGTTATAAATAGTGTCAGAGAAGGGTGTGTGTGTTCATGCCTTGCAAAGTTTCTGTGAGGGCTCTGTCGTTGCCAAAATCCAGTGTTTGCACAGAGCAATAACAGTGTGTAGTAAACAATTCATCTGCAGCGGCTTGTTCATTAATTTGAGTCATTTCAAATAATCCGTCGAGGGTTTCTGTTATTTCAAAGCAGCTCAGCAGATAAGCTTAATGTGGGCTATAATCCTAGGATCGTTATTCAAATTTGGTCCATAGCATGAATTCATTATGCCTTTAACCGGTCCAGAAGCAAAGCTGACCTCAGGCTGAAACCATGCAGCAGAAGTTTAGTGTTGTCTGTAGGAAATTGGCAAAGGCCTAGAGACCTCATTGATGCGGTTGCCTTGGCCTGAAGGTTGGGTATAGATCCCACATGTTTCCATGCTATCATTTGTATTAACCACTCTAGTCAGCAGCCTGTTACAGCTGGTGGTATATTCTGTTGCAGATTCATGATAGTCTGCCTCTCTCTTGTACTGTTCCACCGGGAGCTGCGTGGAAGAGGTTTCCAAGCTGGAAACAAATCCCTGTCTTGAAGTGCCAAAGATAAAATGCAGTGATGTTGTGGTAATTAGCTTGGATCTGTTATGTAACGGCTATAAGCTGCCTTCTTTTTAAAAGTCTAAACCTTGTAAAATGCTATGTAAATTTGAAAATTTACTTAGACTGTTAACTGGATTGTGAATCTGGCAATGAGCCAGCAGGGGCTCCGTAGCTGGCATCAGGACAAGAGGAAAGACCAAAATGTTGAGGTTAGCAGGCAGCTCTGCTTAGTCTGGAGTGGAATTTCAGTATTCATGGGACAGATTAAGCTAAATGGTTTCTTTTAATGGTATAACTTACGCATTTGGGCATGGAACAAGAAAAAAAAAAGTTGGACAAACACTGTAGTTTTAATTTGAACAGGCCGTTCTGAGGTGTTTGACTACATTTTGAAAAAAGAAGGTTTTATGATTGAGAATCTAGTCCAGTTTAAGCAATCTTTGTGCTGAAATGCCAATCAAGCACAAACACATAATGTTTCCCATCAAGTTATGGATTTTATGAGCCGTGATACCATTTCTAATGAAGTCAGATATTATTTTGTGTTATATTATTTCTGAATATGGACAGATTGAAACATGTAGGATGTGACCATGAATAGAAAACAGAAGAGTCTTTCTAGATACTAGGGACTCCCTCCTCTGGTGAGAGAGGGCCAAACATCCAGCCTCCTCACTCTGTGTGTCCTGTGTAACTTGCACCTCATCAGAAACTGAAGTGGAACAAAGCCAGAGTAGCCAGGATTGCTTTAGCAGACAAACAGAGGTCGATTTGGTTTCAATCCAATCTCCATTAACAAGGAATGCTCAGAGGAAATGAAAGTATCAGAGTTTCATTCACAAATGCTTTCTTTTTACCATTCTTATCACAGCCTATTATTGCTGACCACCGACTTTGAGTTAGGCTACACTGAGCAAAACGAGTTCCAGTTATTACCTTTATTTAACTGGGAAGTTCCATTGAGAGCAAAAGTCTTTTGCAAGAGCAATCCAACCTCAGTATCAGCCACACAAACACAAAATATGTCAAAGATTCTACAAATACAACGTAAAATACAAGATCTATAACATAATATACAATATACAATTAGCCTTAACAAAAAATATCAATAGCCCCTCAAGAAAAAACATCCATGGTTCTCCTTAACTTCCTAATGATGCATTTACATTCACCAGTAGGTACAGGCCTGATTACGTTTCGGTCTTTCTGTAAATTATTGTGTCCAAGATGCACAGTAAGAAAACGCTGCTTTCTCCAGATGTGTCAGGACTTTATGTAACTGTAACTATTGTTACTGGGACAGAGAAGGATGCAAAGGCAAAATATAGAAGAAAAATATACCAGTGCTGCTGTTTGCAGGTGGTCATTGATGGCCAACCCACCAAATCATAGAAGCCATGCTGAGCCAGAGACTTTGCATTTGTAATAAAACAGAGAGATGCATAGTACACCCAATCAAGACTCTGTAAAACTGAAGACAAAGGCAGTAGGCATGTACCCTTTCAATGGATTTACCATCAGATGTAAATCCATCATCAAACCTGTGGGTGAGTTTTTAAGAAAAGCATAAATTTATTTTTTTTGAACATTTGAAACCAGTTTTAAAAGGCAGTAAAGAGTGAAATGCAGTCTGGACCTCTTCGTGCCCTACAGAAGGAGCATCTGTGTAAATAACAGTATCATCAGCATAAAGATGTATTTTTGCTGGAATGCTCTTGCCCAAGATAATAAACTAGGTCCCAGAATGGAACCCTGCAGGTCACCTTTAGTGACAATAATCACTCAACACTGACGGATTTCCACCTTTAAATAAATGGAGATCCAAATTTTAGGTATGGAGCTGGACTGAAGACTTAATTAAAAATGTGAGTGGCTGTCTCAGCAATATTATCTGCTGAGATCTTTAAGAGATGAGGATCAAGATTGTCAGGACCTCTAAAGTTAAACGATGCTAAAGAACAAATATTCTAAATCATAAAACATCAAAAAGGTGTGACTGTTTAAACTTTGATACATTTTTATACTATCAATTTAAAAATAAGTCTGATAATGTATTCTTTTGTCAGCAACCCTACGACAACCAACAGTGAACTGATTTTACTAACAATGCGTAGCAATTATATATCCCAAAAACTGATGCAACTTGTTCTTCTTTCTGTAGAGCTTATTTCTTGTCAGCATGATCAGCAAAAAGCACTCCTGCTGTAAACAGAGCAGCAAAGGCGTATTAATCTGCAATGAAAAGTAGTTTCCAGTAATTGCAGTATTTACTCCTGTTTGAATGACATTTGACAGAAACTAGTGCCCAGAGGTTTTCAGAAATCCTTTAAAGATTTGAGTGCTACAGACATGGTACACAGCAAGAAATCAAGGTATGGGGTAAGTGACGTATTCGGAAACAGAATACAGCATTTAGTCTTTTCCTGGCAGGAGAAAATATAAAATAACATCAATTATGATAGAAAAAAATAGCCACAAGAATGGCACAAGTAAAGAAAACATGTTTATTAATCATCATCATCACAACATTAACATCAGCACAATTCTCCCTTTTTTGTTCTGCTCATTTTGAGTGCAACCAACATCGTTAAATAAAACATGGTAATAAATTAAAAAATAAGTTATTTACAAGCAAGCAAACCATTTTAGCATCATTTATACTTTGCACTTCAGTTACAACATAAAAATATAATTAGTTGTACAAAACAAAATTCTGTGCAAACAGCTTGCTGAAGTCAGTGAAGACTGAAAATTCCCATTTAGCATAGAAAAGAAATGATTCATTCTGGCACCCTGGACATCGACATATTAAATTCATTAATGCATGAGAGAAGTTACCCCTTTTTTTTAAACTGAAACAACGTGGTCATGTTAGCTGCAGATTATTCACAGTCCATCATCACACCACTAGTGAAATGCAATATGAGGTGAAGTTTTTCTTTAAATGTGCAGTAGCAATACTTATTGACAATATTCACATTAGTGTTGATTGAATCACTTTTTTTTTTTTTTTTTTTTTTAAATGTCACAGCTGAACTGTGGGGGGGGGGGGGGGTAGTAGCAGTGAGAAGTGCGGGGGCCCTGGCTTAGACCACATGAAAGGCGGTAGCTGGACGCCGGTCACCGGGGTATTTTCAGTTATGGCTTTAGGTCACTGTTACAGTGAGTCATCATGCAATGCTGAAAGCGTGGCCGTTGCTGGCCTGCCCAAGCGGCCACATTAGAGGCTGCGCATTCCCCTGTGAACAAACAGCCCGTCGGGAGCCCCGGCGGAAGGCTTGGCTGCAAATAACCGGCACTCCTTTGTGGTCATTTTGACCGCGCTCCACAAACACTAACAACTCAGGGTCCGCACAATGAGACAAGGACAGTTTTAACATCAGACACCACAGGTCATGCTAAAATAAACTACCACACCACCTCCGCCGTGTTGGGCTGTAGCTTCGGGGTGACGCATAAACAAATACACAAACTTGCAGACGTCTGTTTTCTGCACAGTCTAGCCAGTAAACTTCTTTTATAGCCAAACAATTCTCAAACTCTATTTAGAAATCACCGTTTAAGGAGAGCGTGAACCGGGTCCTGAGTGGAAAATGCTACGTCAAATTCAGTTTCTTAGAATAAAAACTAATTTACTATTTAAGCTGGAACTTGGAGCAAATTCTTCTCCAGCCCAAATGATACGTTTACAGAGCTCTAAACTAGTTACGTTCCCAGTGTAATTTCATAAATATAAAACAAACCGGACCTGCGTAATTCACTGATATCTGTTTGTGTTTTTCATTTATTACATTCAGGCTGCAGATACATTTTTGTTCAGGATGTTCTTAATGCTGACAATAAAACCAGTCAAATCTGGTCAATCTAATCCATCCCACAATTCACTGTAGGTGTTCTCCACACATAGTAATCAATTAATTAGTCCTTTCATGAAAACACATGGCAATTAACACTGTGTGTGTGTTTGTTTGTTTGTTTTTTAAACTGACACAAATTCTCTTTACCAGTAAAAAAATCTGTCCCTGTCAAATCAGTCTACATTTTACATTTCTAAGGAGAGTTTTTCAAAGGAAATTAAAGGGCATGAATCTGTATTTGCTTCTCTGGTCTAGGTGCAGGCTTTTAAGGACGAACACAGGGACATCTTTGTGTTTTGCCGCAACAAAAAAGACCGGAGACCGCTCTCAGTTTAAGAGGTCAGCTTGGAGTAATTGGGTGGAGAGAAGCGTCTGCGCAGGTACTTGAGGATGTACAGAGGCAGACAGCTCACCAGCGTGATGACAGTCACTTTCCACAGGAACGATACAGTGGTGATGAAGTAAATATCTGCCACAAATAAAGAGTTAAAGGTAAGACTGCTGTTGTAGGACACAAACATACATTTGCAAGTATCACTTAAGAGTTCAGAGTAAAACAAATGTGTTTTGTTTTTGTTTTTTTCACAACTGCAACTCAGCTAATGTTATGCTAAATAACCCTGTTGTTAAAGCGTTCAGCTCTGGCTTTATCTCACTGTGACACTGGGCTAGCTGTGGGCTATTATATTAGGAGCTACAACGGAGTATTATTTTAGGAGCATAATGTTTCTACTTCTAAATGAATTCTTGTGCCATGGGAACAGAAATTGAGATCATGATCATCTTAGAAAGCACAGTCACACTGACATTATTGTGTATATTGCTCTGCTTCCAGATTCAACTGATCTTTTATTCCCTGAATAAAATGTATCAGTAGGTCTTTAAGCACCTATACTGCTTATTGTTGAATGCAGGCAAAACTGCAATAACTGGCTTCCTATTGTGGCATGCACCTATACCTCACATATATCCACACACACATATCTGCCTTACATCACTCCATCTGTGGCCCCTCCCCCTTTCAGTTCTCCCAAGTCTTACTGGAAATGCACACCTCCCAGTTTAAAGTCGTATGGTATACATTTTCCATGTAAAAAAAAAAAGAACAATTCCACATATTTTCTCTCAGGAGTTCTTGTCTTTCTGAGTTGGAGCCATATTGGTCCAGAATGCTTAGAATGCAGGAGACAGCAAAATAAACCCTGGAAAATTTCCAATTAAGTGTGCAAACTGCACACTCAACAGAAGAATAGCCTTAAAATCTATTCCAGTCTAGTCTACACTTCAAGAAGGAGAAAAAGCATACGAAAGGGTACTCTTGACCACATGCCAGTCATGATCCTCAGCGGTCAAGATTGCAGCCTAAAAAGGGAACTCCACACCCCACATAAAGCTCAAAATAAGGACTCGAAGAGCCCTCGGTCACATTATTGTATATGTCACGAGTCTTTATATGGCACAACTAAAAATGGCTTACTGTTTGTTAACTAAAGTAGATGTGTGGGTGCAATCGGGCAATACACTGTTCTTTTTCTATAATAGTTCTTTTTCTTTTAGATTTCTAATGGCTATGAATCTTTTTATCTGAAACTGGTAAGAACAACATTTTTGTGGGTAATATTTTCTATCAAACACACCTTTACTGTGATAAACACAAACCTTAGCAGCTCACAGGAAACTGACTGAACTGCAGGCATTTCCTCTTTGATGCTGAAGTATGCCTGCGCCTCATGCACACCAGCAGAATTTGTCAATACAATCACCTTTACACTTCCTAATATTCAGCATACCGCTGCTTATTGCACACTAGAGACACAATATGAACGAGCAGGGTCGCCGTACTGCTGAACGCTGACGTACTATTTCAAGGTTGGTAAAACAAAATAAGACCGTGTGTAGTGAAATCAATTCAGAAATGGATGCGTTTGCTTTCTTGTCCCCATGAATTACACCGTTACAGCCTCAGAGTCGCTCTCTGTCTGACAGAAATAATGAGTTTACCCCTTACCTATGAACTCATGCAGGAAGACGAGCGAGGCCACGTAAGACGCCAAGCTCAGGAGCTCGCCTACTATCATGAGCCAGTGCCACGTCTGAATGGTCAGGGCCACCATCAGCAGCTCGGTCAGGATAAGAGAGGTGAAGGAAATGGCAACGATATGGACGAATTCTGACTCGAAGAGCAGCAATGCTCCATACATGATGATGCTCCCTGTGGAGGAGAAAGAGGCCATAATGTAATATAACATTACACTGATACAGTTTTATGAAGGGTAGCTGCAAAAAGCTAACTAAAAAGCTCAATTAGCTTCAAAATGCCTTGTTGATGCACGAGGTCAGAAGAGAATGGCCAGACTGCTTTGAACTGAGAGGAAGGCAAGAGTAATTCAAATAAGCACTCATTACAACCAAGATATATAAAAGAGCATCTCTGGACACACAACACTTAGAACCTTGAAGCAGAACACACAGCAGCACACGCACACTTTGGCCCCCTTTGTAGCAACTGAGCTTATTTAAATGCCACTGCCCCCTTTATGACCATCTCCTGCTGGCTGCATTAAGTCACAGAGCTCCAATCATCTGAAACTAGTGTCTTAAACACAAGAATGAGTTCACTGTACTCAAATGGCCTCCACAGTCACCAGATCTCAGTCTAATAGAGCACCTTCGGGCTGTGGTGAAATGGGAGATTCAGTAATTGTGGGAGGAAAGTTTCCAGCATCTTGCTGAAACTGTGTAATGAAGAACGAAGGCAGTTCTGAAGGCAAAAGGGTTCCAAACCAGTACTAGCAAGGTGTACCTAATAAAGTGAGCCATGAGTTTTGCTAGAGAAAGACAAAGACTGAACTGAACAATCAATTCATCATAAGATTAACTTAAAAGAGATAAAAAGAGCGGTCACAGATAAGAAGCACAAAACACAGTACTACTCCTTTAAAGTACCATCCTCTCTGTTAAGCACGTCCTCATTTGCATACTTTCTCAATCATTAGAGATTTTTTACAGTAATCTTTGACCAGCAACAGTAACACTCTTGTAACTAACAGAAGTTTGTCTCCTGTAACATACAAACATGAACAGGACTGAGCAGACTGATACCAACACACACACACACACACACACACACACACACACACACACACACACACACACACAGAGAGAAGTGGTTTGCAATCCAGGCCCCACCACTACTTGAATATACAGTGTTTCAACAGAAATAGAAAAAAAGGTTTCGGGGTGTAGTTTAAGAATGCCCGTGTAAACAGCTTTCATTGCAACGGTCCATGTCGGAAAGTTACCTCAAGTTTTTTTTTTTTTTTTTTACAAAGTCCATAAAGAAAAGAAGAAAGTGTGTGGGCTTTTCAAGAGTGATAAGTCATGAACCAAAGCAATACATCTTGTTTGTTTGACAGGCAGTGACTCATCAGTCTGCCAGTGCAGACGTCTCGTACAGCTGCAAACAACTAAACAAGCATGTGATCTGAAATGCAGTCTGAATGCTGTCAGATATTCAAAAATTAAGTATATGTAGAATTACTGACTCATATTGCCGGCAGTTTGTACAAACCCTCTCTTACCTTGATATATACTTATTAAAACCCATATTAGAAAGGTCTTGAAAGATAGTGGTCGACCCTGCGAAAAGAAAGGAACACAATCAAATTCACCAATTCCAACTTATGTGCCTGCAGAGCAACAGACAGCCTGGGACCATTTACTAGATACCTTCAAAAGATCCTTGTATAACTCTGGGTACAGCATGGCGACCTCTGACTTCACATCTTTGTCCAACACCAGAGAGAAGACAGGGAACATGGTGTAGATAGTGGAGTAGCTGAAACAGACAAAAACCGAGTGTGATAAATACTTCCCAGATAAAATGGCACATGTACAAATCGGTTGAACTCCTTCATTGTAAGATTCAGCATATTTTCATATTTTCCCCTTGTAACATTTCAAAAGGAAATGCCAGGGACACGAGGCAGCTAAATGCTCTCTCGATAAGTCATCTCCATTCACAGCTCGTATCTCACCCAATAATCAGGAATCCTTGGTAGAGCGGGACTGAAGCAAAGTAGAAAACAGAGGAGAAAACTGCCTAAAGAAACAGAAGAAGAAGAAAAGAGAAAATCCACTGTAAGTGATTCTTTTCATACCAACACCCAAATATGATCATAACCAGTATTGGAACGTTACACACTAATATCTGAACACTATGATAAAAAGTATGGAGTATGGACTAGCATGACTCACAGTTTAAAACTGATTTTAGTGGAGCCCCATACCCATTCTAGCCCCGTCCCCCATCCCTTTAAGCCAAATTTCTTGGCTACCCTTCTCAAACAGAAGGTCTGAATAGCAGGTATGACTGTGCTCACAGACACATCCGTGTCTGAAATAACCCTTTTAAGGGCATCTGCTCTCACTGGCATCACACAGAGCCAAGAAACAGTCTGAAATAGAGCCTTTTGAGCTAAGAATTAGCTGCACATACTGTGTTCTCATCATTTGAAACCATCTTTAATATAAGCATCCACCAGTTTCATCAATACATATATGAAATAATACATATATGAAAGCATAAAAAAGGTCCCCCTTAAAAGAAAAACAGCTTTAACAGCTTGTGTGGGAACAAAAATCAAAGTGAAAGCACAAAACATCATAATCCTCACTCTAAACCTGAACTACTGCAGAAAATTAGACTAAAATGCCAAATTCTGCAGTTTAAGGATGATGCCGATACTGAAATACCAATTAGTCAGAAGGTCTCAAACTGGACAGGTCACGCTGCAGCTGTGGTCGATGTTAATGTGAGACATGCGGAGGAGGGCCTCCCCAAAACCCCAAAGTCCATGATATAGTGAGTCATGGGTTGCCCTTCCACAGCGGGGGCTG
>JAVDPK010002006.1:441748-451770 GCA_034780415.1 Cichlasoma orientale
GTGTGTGCGTGTGTGTGTGTGTGTGTGTGTGTGTGTGTGTGTGTGTGTGTGTGTGTGTGTGTGTGTGCGTGTGTGTGCGTGTGTCCTGCTGAAGAGTTCAGTATGTACGCCCTGCCACAGTTGAAATTGTAGGTCAAATTGAAATGAGGCTAAAAGTGATTTGAAAGTGAAGACAAACAATTAAAGCTTTTCATTGTTAAAGTGGTTTCACAGTTTTCTTGCTGAAGTTCACGTCAGCAGCAAAGATGTGAGCGCCTTGGAGACTGAAAGTCTATCTGTTCTTTCATGCATGCCTACTGAGGTAGGCCTAAAAAGCTCAGGGGGCTGATAAAGCCGCTGCATCACGCACCGGCAGCTAGCACCCCACTTCTTCTCTGAGTGGCAGAGGACAGCAGCCTGCTGGGCCCTCTCAGCACCACCTCAGTGAGCCTGATGAGCTAGGAACTGTAAGAGGTAGACTCTCCAGGTGCTGGGACCTCCTTCCAGCTCGCTAAACTACTGCTCCTGAGTTTGAAAGCGAGAGAGCTTAATTAGGCAAATATGGGGGCTACAACTGACCAATAATGAGCTGTGTGAGAGCAATGTCATCATGTGGAGGGATGTGGATTCGGTGGTCTGAGGATCTTCATTTTCCTTTTTTTTCTTTCTTTCTTTTTTTGGCAGTGAATTATGGATTTTAACCATCTGGCCATGCAGGAGGGGTGGGGAGGAAAACGATATGCCTGACAGGCGACTTTAACAAAGATGTGGCGAGAGAGGGGGCGTGTCTGAGATCACAAGCTGAATTATAGCAAGCATGACTGGGCTATTGTGTGCCGTAATGGGTTGGTTATTCACAGCTGGGGCAGTCCAAATTGTTCTTTTATATTCTTTTATTCCCCTTTATTGAGGCCAGAGGGGCTCTGGAAATGATTAACAGACAACACAACAAGATGGACCCATTGTCGGCCTTTCCCTCTTAATTTAGTCCCAGTCCATTTATTTCCAACACTGTCTCATTGATGTAAATGCATAAGCCTTGCTTGGTTAACTGTGCCATCACTGGTCAGGTCCCAGAAAATTGGATAGGATAACACAGCAGGTGCAGCCTGGGAGTCAAATTCAAGAGGTTTGTTTTTATTACTGTTTTATAGAAGGCGTCGTGCTTCGGAAAATCTCCCCATCGCACTGTTCTGTTGCATAAAGTTTAACTTTTGCTGCCTGAAACTTTACAAAACTCTCTCGGTGACTGGATTCACTCGGTGTGGCCTCTGCAGTTACCTAAGACAGCACTCTGACATTTCATCATGCAGCACATAACAAAAAGGAGTGGAGTAAGCCGAGTCAGCCACTATCTGCGCAGCCTCCTCTTCCTCCTGCATCTCTGTTGTGCTTTTTCCATCTGATGTCCATTTTGCAGCCCGCTGCTTCTGGGCCTCAGGGGTGGTTGGGGGTAAGAGCAGCCAGGGCCAGCTTAACAAAACCTCTCAAAGGGCACCAGTCCCTCCTGCCACTCCACAAACCAAACTAGATGGAGTTTTCATGGCAATTAGGGTGGAGTGAGAGTGGCTCCTTTCCAGGAACCCACTGACTTTCCTCTGCCCCTCGTACCGACACTCTCACATCTTTCACACTGAAGCCATTAGCGCAGCTAGCGCAGCTGGCCCGCTGGCAACGACTAATTGTTGGCCTCTCAGGAAATGGCGGAGATTCTAATGGTGATGCCATCATGTAGAAATCAGACAGTTACGTTACAGTGACCAGTGGTGCTGTGGGCACGTACCGTTCTTTCACACTGTGAATTTCAGACGCCATCACTGGATGTTTGCGTCACTCTTTACTTGGACGGTTTTGACCGAACTTCACTGCTTCACACATCAGAGGAAAAAGTATGTACGGAAAAAGATACATACTTTTGTATTTTAAGAATTTAAGTATTATCAAAAAAAAAGTACAAAATATACAGTACTGTGCAGAAAATATTCATTGTCTGTTGTACTATTATATCATCAGTTCATTATTCCTCATGTAGTAGTATTTGGTTAAGGTGGAGCCAAAACTAATAGTGAGAAATACCATCAATAGTTATCTAAATGATCATCATAGCTGCCACGGTTGCCAGTTTTCTGCCATTAAACTCATTAATAAGTTCAGCTGTACACCGATGGATAGATTAATTATCTTATTAGTGAAGTCAAATTTGTAATATGTTAGGAAGAATGTAACTATTTCTTCAATATTAAGTTGCCATTCATTGAAATTTGTTCTCTGCATCTGACCCATAACTATAAGGGCCAGTGGGCCGCATGCATGTGGTGACCACTCCTACAGTCTCTGCCTGAAACGTACAAAAATATGCAAAGTGGACTGAGAGACAACGAATCCGTGAGACAATTGTGTTTGGATTTTTTCACGAACCAAAAAGAAGTCCAGCTGCCTTTGTTTAAAGCGCACAAGACTACAAATCATAACACCTTCAATATTTCAGGTTATTCCAACTTTGCACACAGTTAAAATAAATCCAGAGATAGAACTGTCCATGGAGTGCCTACCCCAAATGACCCTTGCACCCCCACCACCACACCCCAAACCTCCCAGCTCCTTTGAACACAGATGCAGCTCCTCACAGGCCTAACTCTGTCTGCCACAATGCACAGCACATCGTCTAATTAAGGCACTGAGCATTTCACTGGAATCATTAGGAGAGTCTTGTTAAGATCTGATGCTTGATCAGACTTCAGGCTAGAGCCTGGTATTAAAGTATTACCACTAGTCCATCTCTCTGTCTCAATTTGTAATTTGTAAATCCAGTCATACCTGAGCCTCCAGTACAAAAGTTGTGAAGAATTCTGATGTTTCACTCATTCATGGCCAAGTTCATTTTCTTTATGAGCTGAATGCATTTAGGATTTCTGCCCTTTTCTCTTATTTTAATTCAAAGCATGTGAAGAGCAGCTCCAACCATTCAAAAGCCACTGTACCGCACTGCTATTTTATTCACCCAATCACAGCAGGTGCTGCCCAAACAGGGGAAAAATTAAATAATCACATAGATTCAGGGCTCTTTAACGAGACTTGCACATTTAAATTGCAGATTTTGTTTTCCTAATGAAATGAACAGATTATTTGCCTCGTCTTATTTTATGAAGTAGTATCTGAGTACTTGGACAAGATCTTAAGGCTCAGTTCAATAGCTATCCCCAAACCAGCAACCAATGAGCTTCTTAATTCATAGGGATGAGTGATTCTAGCTAATATTTTATTATACTGAGCGGGTAGACCTGTAAGACTGCCCATGTCCATGTTTTTCAGCAGCAGATAGGACGAAATGGTCTCTGGACAAGACAATAAAAGCTAGAAGTCCAATGCTGACCTTCATGACTGAAGTCTGTTTTGAATATAAAAATATCCACTAAATGCCTGAAATATTATTTCTAGTGTTGAGTTTTTTTATGCGGTTTAGTCTCAGCTGTGCCTGATGTGAGATGGGGAGCATTTACCCTGTGAATACAATGAAGGTGATGTTTTTTAAGCTTTAAGAAGCAGAGGAGCAAATATCTTGTCAGCCTCATGGCAGTAGGCACGTTATCGCTTGTTAAGTTTTAACAATAGAGCCGGCATCCGCTGTTTGTTCATCCATTCACAGCTCATGTCTTTGTCTACCAAAGCTGTGAATGATTACTGCTCATTGGAAGGGGCAGCCCTTTAATTAGTCAGGGGTCCCTGGGGTGCCATTACCACAGGGCAATCTTGCCCCTCTTTATTAGCCCATTTTAATATTGACTAAGAAAGAGATACACAGGGTGGGGCAATTTGGTTTCCTCAGACGGGACACCAGCTCCCTTGAATATGCATGTGGGTTTTGGGGTAGGTGTGTGGGTATGGGCGACATGTGACAGGAGTGATGGACGACCTGGGTCCGGCATCATCTGGCGCCCCTCACGCTGTATCAAAAGGGGATACAAGTTCCAAAGGACTTAATGAAGAAGGTGTGGCAATGCAGCGCCAGAAGATGGAAGGCGATGAAAAGAATCCAAAAAAATTTTTTTTATTTGAAAGCATTTCCATGCATCACTTGAATATTAAGGAATATATGCACAGAAAATCCTGATTGTGAAGCTGGAAGTGAGTTCCAGAGGATTTGGATCTCAGAGAGCTTCACAGTGTTATCCAATGCCACGTAAGCAGAACACATACCTGCCAACACAGATCAAAGTGTGAGCTAAGGATGAATTATTCTGCACTGGCCTTTCCTCCATGAAAATTGCAAACAACTGATGGTATTAGACTAAACTATGATAGCGATGATCGTTTCTTCCAAAAATGAAGTCTTTCCTGTCAAAGTCACCCCGTTCTCCTGTAGCAAAGTTAAAGAAAGGAGCATCCGTCAAAGCACAGACACTAATTCCTGCCAAGGACAAAACTGATCTCTTCCATTTTCACCCCAAGTACACTTCCTTGAAAGCTGCTTTAATTAAAAGTCTTGGTGGAAAAGGAACATATTTCATTCAACAACTTCTCTCGCTTTCCTTTACTCTCTCTTCAAGTCAATTTTCCTCCCATTGTTCCCTGACTCAGCTGCTCATTTCAAATGATGCCAAATCAAGAGGCTCATCACAGTGGCTGAGTAATTACCAGCCCCAGTGCATATATTTTAGCCATCTTGTTTGGGAATAGAGAGATTAGGGATGAAGAGACATATGTTGTCAAGTACTAACCTTGGAAGGACCCGACATGGATCTTTCACAGCTAAAGTGGCTTCAGCGGTGTTTCTAACCTCTCACAAATCTCCCGAATGCAATTACAGCAGGGGATTATGTCCCTTATTCAAATTCAAATTGGCCACAGTGTGTGTTTAAGAGTATGTTTTTTTGCATGCGGAACTGGAAAGGAGTTGTTATTGGCGGCTGATGCCCCTCCAGGCTTCTGGCATTCCTTTTTGCCGTTGAGCCGCCTGGTAAACAGTGCAGACACGGTAACACTGTTTCTAGATTATGAAAATCTGTTGCTGTCAGAAGCACTTTTACTGTATTCGGTGTGATGACAGTCAGGGCATTTCTGATGATCATGTGGTGTGATCTGCAATCAGAGCATAAGTGTTTCAGCACTGCACAACAACACACCTTCTGCACCCTTTAGTGGTGTCAGTGCTCATAGGAAAGGAAATTTTATTAAAAACAAACTATTTTCCATCCATCCATTTTCTGCCGCTTATCTGGTTCCAGGTTGCAGGGGCAGCAGTCTAAACAGAGACACCCAAACCTCCCTCTCCCCAGCTACCTCCCCCAGCTTTTCTAGGGGGACACCAATGCATTCTCAAGCCAGCTAAGAGATGTAATCTCTCCAGGGTCTACCCAAAGGCCCTGGGGAGGCATCCTCGCCTAGGAGGAGTCCAGGAGGCATCCTAGTCAGATGCCTGGCCCACCTCTACTGGCTCCTTTCAATGTGGAGAAGCAGCAGCTCTATTCCAACCTCCTCCTGAATGGCTAAGCTCCTCACTCTATCCCTAAGGCTGAGATACAAACTCCCCTACTTGGGCAGTAACTCATTCTTGACCCGGAGTGAGCACTCCACCCTTTTCCGACTGAGGACCATGGCCTTGGATTGTGAGGTGCAATTTCTCGTCCCAACTGCTTGACACTCGGCCACAAACTGCCAAAGTGTGGGCTAGAGGCCAGTGCTCAATAAAGCCAACAAAACCACTTCATCCGCAAAAAGCAGAGATGAGATCCTAAAGGCCATGGGCAGACCAGTCTTCCCAGTCACACCCCTTCAAGTCACACTATCATTTCCCACATGAACGCTGAAGTCTCCCAGTAGGACACTGGGGTTAACAGATGGTGCACTCAGGCGGCAGTCAGGACCCGTTCCCTGACCCAAACCAGCCCTCCCATCCACTGGGGAAAACCCCAATGTGCAGGCGGCAAACCAGGGGGATACAAGTATACCCACCCCTGCAGCTCCAAACACAAACAGAATCCAACCACTCTCCAACCACTGCATTAGACACCTACAGCCCCTCCTGCAGGTCCTGGGTCCACAGGAGAGGTGGCCCATATGGCTCATTCAGGCGGAGCTTGTCCAGGCCCTATGGGTTAAGGCCCAGACGCTCACTGACAAATCCCTCCCTCGGACCTGGCTCCAGGGTGAGGCCCCGGTAATTCCAATCCAAGCGAGATACCATGGTCCAATGATTTTTCCTCCCTAACCGTCTTGTGAATTGCATTTGGTCTGGCCCGTCATCTAGAACCATTTTGCCTTGGGAGACACAATCAGGGGCAAATTGCCAACACACAAACCCCCCCACCACGAAGATGGATTCAACTATTTTATTAGCATAACAACCGTCCAGCTTCTAGAAAAATATTTATTGAAGAGAGAACAATGATAAACAAGGTTGAAATCTGTCAGATGCACTGATGCAAGTTGTTGAAAAAATGACTTTGACAGACATCTAAACTATTTTCATGTTTGGTTGAAAAGTAAAAGATGAAAAGACATTCAAACATGACTTCTCACCTTTCAAAGCCTTTGAGCTGCCTTCCAAAAAAATATTTGCAACATCAGGTTTTGTTTGGTGGGATGAGATCATATTTTCCAGCCTGTTCCTAAATGGGTTTCAAAAAGATCTCGGGCTACATTTGGACCAGATGTGAAGGATTAACACAGCTCGATCTTCAATGACAAGATTGTCAAGATTGGCTGACCATAGTCCCAGTTTTGATAATGAATTCAGCAAGTGAAGGGTGTGATTTCTTTTCTTTTATTATGTTTGCTTGTTCTCATTTCCTATATTTTTGTGCCATGTCTGTTTTTGTTATACTCGATGTTATAATTTTTGTCACCTTGTAATGGTCTGCTTTCTGCACCAGATTTCCCTTGAAAAACAAATTTTAATCTAATTTGAATCTTAAGGGACTTCTTGGTTTAATAAAAGTAAAAAATGAATTAAAAAAAATAAACAAGTGCAATAAAGTGAGTTTCAGGGATGGAGCATTTGGTGATTGCATTGGTCTGAAGAAAAGAAACCCATGGGGACAGCACCAATGTGCCACCAAGGATGGAAAATTATGTAGAATTACTGTCCAAATGAAGAGCTGACATAGTTCAGCTAGAGCTTTGAGACTGGTCCGCATAAAAAGGGTCAGTTTTTTCTTTTTGTTCCATACTGCAATATTTCAGTTGACATGCTTGAGACCACAGTATGTAAAATGTGTCTTGCGTAGCTCAAAGTGTTTGTAGTCACAGCGCATGTTCTTGTCTTGAAGAACATCACCTTCAAGTGTCTTCTTGGGTTCAAGCGCCTATAATATGCTCTGCTTCAGATGTTAAGGTGACACTTAAATAAGCAAAATGAAATGTGGCAGTCAGGAGGGATACAGACCTCTCTCCTGATGAATCCAAACTTTAAAAAGTTGGCTTTGTGTATTTTGTTTGATAATTCATTTCACTTTTGAGTAAAACAGGACCTTCCACACCTGAGGTTTCTCTGTAGAGCAAGAGAAAGCGTGCTCTCTCCTCTCCTTTCCTTAGCCACAGAGGGGTCACATGTGTGGCTGTGTTTGAGAGGCATTAGTGCTCCATGGTAATCAAAGACTCTGGATAGAGAGGGAGGGAAGCGGAGATATAAAGAGACTCGGTTGGGTGCCAGAGCAGCCCCCTCTGCACCCAGTGCCTTTTAATTAGGCTCACAGCAGGGACGCTCCACCGGCACACACACCGCTCATCGCTCACACACAGATGCACGATGGTCCTCATATATAAGCTGATAGTCACATACCTCTTTCTGCTTCATTATTCCAGCATATGTGTCATATCCAATTTTTTGTTAAATTGGGGGTTCAGATGTCAGCTGTCCAGGCATCAGAGGAGCAAATAGGCTCTCTGAGTATTCCTGAGTCCAGTGACCCTTTTCTTTCAGGTGATCCTGCTATGGCATGGGCTTTTTGTCCAACAAGCACTATTCATGCTACATCCTCTGCATCTTACTGCCTTTTTATTAAAATATAGAGGACAAATGGGAGAACCGATAGATGACTTACTTATATTCAGTTTCATCGTGTGCTAAAGCATGTTATTTTTACTAGATGTTAATATTATGCCATGACTGTAATGCACACAGCTGTGAAATGGATGCTGTTGTTTATTATGTGCTGCTTTATTTGTCATCTAGAGTTATATCTAAAAAGTTAAATAGCTTAATAAAATGTATACATTTTATACCATTTATAGATCATACTTTTTTTGCCTTTACAGCTGCATAATTTCAAGCATAAAGTTTTCTGCTCATTAAATTTACTGACATCATTTTTCATACAGAGCTCACCATCTGCCTACGTTCTACTGATTGCTGACATTTGGTCAGTGACCTATAACCTTGCAGGGACATGTCATGACACCAAAGGTCACCCTGATACATGCTCCCTAAAATAATATGTGTAATAAAATGTAAAATCCTTCCTCTGCTGGAGAGGTCGACCAGGCAATCCCGTCAGAATCCATTTTCAGACCTCTTCCTAGAAAAGTCTGCTCATGACTGTGAGGCAGGCACTGACACATTCTTTTTTCTGCTGATTTCCAACTGGGATTGCCATAAGTTAGCATAGTGGTGTGATTTTAAATGCAAGGTACACACATCATTATGTGTCAGTTCATATCTATCAGGAGCCAAGGGAGGGGAGTCCTTGATACATGAAGGTCATAATGATACACTCTTATCCTTGTGATTTAGTTCCATTAAGAAGGGATGTACCTTTATATTTTAAGAACCTTTCTTTTCCCTTGTATTTAAAAAAAAAAAAAAAAACCATTTGGGGAATGTGAATTTTTAAACTACTGAAGCTCATTCGCACATCTGTATGATTATAGCAAAGAAATCAGCATTATTCATGGATCTGTCAATTAGTCACTGACTGGACCTTGTGGCACTTGCAAGCAGAACCACAGTGGGTGGTGCAGAATTAGTTTCTGAACTGCTGAAATCAGCTACATGTAATATACTGTGTTCTAAAAAATTAAAGTAACACTTTTTAATCAGAGTATAACATCAAGTCAGTTAGACGGGGGGCGGCGGGGGGGGGGCCTTAGAAGGGCACCACAAGCTGAGTCATCGTGCGTCCCGCCCTTTTGAGACCACCCCTGAAACCTCTCCTTGCCTCTCCTCGATCTGATCCTCTCTACGTTTTGATTTTAGGTGCTGTGAGTAAGACAAAGAAATATCTCCCTAACTCCCCCTCAGAGATCTGACAGTGTGTGTTACAGTGGTTTTGGCTCAGATTAACACAATAAAAACTAACAAGAAAGGGCCGGACTGAGTAGCTGAAGTCAAACTCTGAACACAATCGTGTGTTTGTAATCATTTCACCCTTTTTTGACATTATTATGCAGCTGAGCACAGCAGTAGAGGAAATACAGAAAAGAAAAATATTACTATATCACTGAAGTTTACTGTATTTATAAGATTAAATTCACAAGTGAGTGAAATATCTAAGGTTTGACATCTTGAATAACAACAAAACCTGACTGCAGTGAGCTACCATCTCAAGTGTATGCTGCATTGCATTAATTGCTACAATTTTAGGCTGATATAAGGAGTGAAACATGCTCTTGAGACAGTTTTGCAAACTTAAACTGGAAACTGAGCAAAAGCAATTGGAAATTCAAAGTTATTCAGCATGATTTTTACATGACTCATGTGCACAAACCTAAATGGCACTTTGTTTTTGCTGGTCTCTACCTGCATGGTGCTGATGCACAGGCTCCTGTGGATGACAAACTGGCTGAGGGCTGCAGACCTTTTGTAGCTGTTCCGCCCATGGACCATGAGGAGACGGCCTAAATGTTTAAACTGAGTCACCGAGAAGTCGGCAGCCAAGGAGGCCTGCTTTCCTTCCTGCCAAACACACAGCAGAGGACAGTGAGGACACGCTGCGCAAAGGCTGACCTGAAAAGCATGCTTTGAGAGTCGTGAACTGATTTTATAGTGGCTGAGATATAAAACAGCTTGGGGGTTTTTATTTGGGGGGGGGGGGGGGGGGTCAGAC
>JAVDPK010002006.1:451780-491241 GCA_034780415.1 Cichlasoma orientale
GCCGCCCGGCCCAGACTGAAGGTAAATAAACATTACAATCGGCATAAAATACATAATGTGCAATAATAATTCATAGGAAACAGCATTGCAAGTAGTCTCCCAACTGTTTAATTTGCTAATTCTCAGTTTAATATCAGAGAGGACTAAGAAATAGAGCAAATATTCACATTTGAGATGCTAGAAGCAGAGAATTTTGCTAGTACTGCTGGTTTTCTGTTATTAAACATATTATTTCAGCTCAGCCAAGCAATCCAGGACTATGTACCTCTGTTTTAACAGCCTCTGTAGCTTTCAACCTTTACTTCACCACCGTAAGATTACATTTGGAATGTATAAGGAAAACTCATTTAACATGCCAAACCCATTCTGTGAGCGCTTCCTTCCAAAATCCAAATACTTTAAGCTTCTTAGGGTTATTAGTCTGAATGAGTTTGCCTATGCAGTATGCGTAATGACAGACTTGAGATCTGGCAATGATGCAGTCGGGATAGGAGGCAGAATGGCGGCACTGTGGTTAGCATCATTTCCTCACAGCAAAAAAGTTCAAGCCTGCTGTCCGGGGTTTTCATGTTCCCTGTGAGCCTGCATGAGTTCTCCTCCATAGTCCAAAGTCAGGCACGTTATGTTGGATCAGTGGTTCTCAAACCTTCGTGCAGATACCACTGCAGGCGGGTTAAAGGTGCCATGCTAAAATATGGATTTAAAGTTGTAGGGGGAAAAAGAAACAGCCATCTTGCTGCCCATTATTTTACTGAAATTCAACTTGGGTCTTTTTTTTTAAACTGCTAATGATGAAAAAAAAATTGTGAGGACTGTGGCGTGAACTTTTCTTCAGGTTCTGAAGTTGGACAGAAAAAAAATTGGTAACCACTGAGGATTCTCCATTGGTGTAGATGTGCCCGCTATCGGCCGGGACAAGCTCCAGCACTGTGCGACCCTATATGGATAAGCAGTTAAGAAAACTGATGGATGGCATATAAATATACAGTAGATAGCTGAAAAGATCAGTTGTGTAAGTTATAGATAAGTTCATGGATGGGACTAAATCCACCACCTCTTTTGGTTTGCAACCAAATTTTTAAGCTTGGGTTCCTCTTCAAGGTGAACATAAAATTTAAAGTCAGCTGTCAAACAGTTTTAAACTTTTAAGATCAGCATGGATGAACTGTATCTACAAAAACTGATAATTAAAGTTATACCCCCCCCCCCCTTTACAGATCAGTAATGGAATAATACTTGAAGGAGTAGCTCCAAATTTTAATATGCTTATTTAGATTTCAGCTGAGTGTAGTGTAAAGACTGCAACAGGAACACAGCTGCACTGTCTGCTGTCAGTAATACCACTGCTGTCACATGTATGTATGAGGGTCCATGTCTGTGCACACCAAGCATCTTGACAGGCAACTTTCAGAGAGAACAATGAGAAGTACAAGAGACAGGCTGATGAGAGATTCTTACTTAGGCACAAAAGCATCCTGTCATTTTTGTTTCCTCTACTCACACAATAGATCCTCATAAAGAGGAATCATCTGTGTGCATGTCCTTCTACAGCTCTCTGAATGTGAGAGAGATCTTGACAGGAAACAGAAAGCAAAAAAAATCTGTGTGAGCGGCACGTCAATGTGAAGCGATGAGATGGAGAGAGTCTTACTTTCCCCTCCACTCCCACGCCACAATCGGCTTCCTGGATCATGCTGACATCGTTTCCTCCATCCCCTAAGAGAAAACAAAAGCCATAGAGGTGTCAGGATTCACATCAGTGACTCACTAATACAAACTGTTAGCGAGAGGATTAAGTGCATGTTCACAAGACACTCCCTTAATTTGGCCCGATTAAGAGATCCAAACCACAGCCGTTAAAATGGAAAAGAAACCACCTGCCTAAACTTTGCCAGAGAAAATATGGAACAAAAATTATTATGTTCAGTTCAGTAGGCTGCAACCAAAAGTAATACATTAAAATGGAGTACAAACATGACTAATACAATAATACCATTGCACACACAGGAATTCAGCAACATGCATTATTACGTAGCCCTAGATATTATCATCATAATACACATCAGCTCAGACACACATTTAAATTATTCTGCATAACTGTGGCACACTCAGACTGGGATTCCAGACAGATAAACTGGGTTAGATGGAAATGTGTTGGCAATAAGATGCAGACAAGGTAAAGGTTTTAACATCACAACATAGCATATATTTAAAAAAAAAAAACTGTAAAAAGAAAAATCTAATAGAGCTGAGGGGAGAAAAAAAAGCTGTTGGCACAGTTTCTATTTTCCACTCACCTACTGCACAGGTGAGTTTGCCTGTGCGCTCTTGCAACAGCCGGACTATCTGAGCCTTCTGAGTGGGGGTGCATCGGCAGCAAACCACAGCGGGACACTGGCACGCAAGCTCCATGAATTCATATTCATAATACTTCAGACAAACCTGCGAGAAAACCAACAGAACGGACGGATGAAACACTCAGGCACCCACATGTAACTGTTTTCAGCTGTGGAGCTCGAGTACCTCAACTCAATTTACAGTTTAGCTCCTACTGTGGTTAAGATAGTGACTCGAACCACAGACACCACTTCCATAGAAGGCTCAGTGGAAGTGATATTATCACGCTTCATGCAGAACGCACGTCAGAGTTTCATAAGGAGATATAAATTAATAGGATGTGGGTTAGACACTCTCACTGGTACACTTACCTCAAGCGAGTCCCCCGATATCACCAGAGCGCAGTCATGCTTTCTCCTGAAAGCGTTGAGCTCCAGGTGGGCTTCCCCTCGTGTTGTCACCTATGGCAATGGCAACCACATTCTTAAATGCACTTGCATGCACCAACAAAACACTCTAAAAGGAGACTTATCAGAGGTGAAAATCTGCCAGGCTTTGTATGGTTTGCTACTCTGATGCTTATCAAACAGAAGAAGGGCAGCTCGCCTCCTCCAGCTGCAGTAATGACAAATGATAGAGAAACCGAATACCTAGCAGGCATTCGAGCAGCTAAATACACTAGAATTTAGTCACACGACTCACATTTGAAATGTTTAATTTATTACAGCAGCAGCATGTAGCAAGTATAATTTGGCATGTAGGTTCCAAGCTCTTGATTCAGTATCCGGTCAAATGTGAAATATTGTTACAAGTTATGTTGCAGAATAACTGCAGTGGAAGAGTTGTGAAAATGAGTTTTTTCATTCAGAACGTCATTGTTTTATCTCATTGATCCGGAAACAACTGATCACAGCTACTCAACACAAGGCTTGCAATTCCACTAAATCGTGGACACACACCCGGTCCGCTCTCAGGGTTAGACGTGCATAAAATTTTGCCATAAACAGCTTATGAATTCTTGAGTTTAGGCCAAAGTCCATACCCTCAACTTTGATCACTTACCTCAAATCGGTTCTTCCTCCAAATAAAGCTATTATTCCACATGTTTGTGCCACATTTAATTAAAGTCCCTCCAGAACATTAAGCCAAAGTGACCTTTTCCCACCAAAATAGTTTTTATTTGAGTCCAAGTGATTGTTTATGTCAAATTTCAATAAATTCCATCAAGGAGCCCAAGAGCTATTGCATTTATGAGACCGGGGCTGACAGACAACCTGAAAATGAACTGCCATCAACTACAGGAAAGGAATAAGATAAGTTTACCCTATTGTAAAGATATTTTAAAAGCTTGCCATAAAGGAAGTTAAAATTATTTATAAGCAAATTATTAAAAGTTAAAACTGCCCTTATATCTGCATACAACTAGACTGCAGATTGTAGAGTGTATCGTAGCTGTATTATAGAGCAAATATTAAAAGGGTGTGTTAAAGGGGAAACGGAAAGGGGAAACGGGAAAATGTCCTGCATAAAAAAAAAAAAAAAAAATAAGCTGAGTTTCTAAACAATTGTGTCAGGTTCAAATATAGACTTAAAAATTCTCCAAAAATTCAGCACTGACATGGCATGGTGTTAATCTGTCAGCAAGCGCTATGCTCTGGAATGAATATCCTTCAAGCACTGACAATTCATACGTCAGTCCAGTTCAGGCCATTGGTGGCCACCAGGAAACTAATCCAGATGTATGTGTAGCAGGCCCAGTCAGCACACCCCTGTCCACTGGGACAGAGGTTTTTAAGCACTGCCAACCATTGTTATTCTCTTCCAGTAACCACAGTTGTACGCAAGTTCTAACCTTCCTATATGGCAGACGCTCCTTCTGCTCTGGCATGGATCCAGAGGGGAAGGCAGAAGGGGACTATCAAAGCAGCTACAGCGCCTGAAACCTGCAAAACAAATTAGGAAGTGAGCCCTCTGCATGTTCCCTCTGGGAGTGGTTTAGCTGGTTTCTCCTCTGTTTCAACGAAGGGCTGTTTGTTCTCTTTGACAGTGGCTTGGATGCTTTCACTGGTGGGAGGTGATTTATTCAGCTGTGGATCCTGGCTCGGACTGCAAGCATAGTTGTGTTGGGCTGTATGACCACCAGCTAATGGGCCTTGGTCACAGAGCGTGGATGCCCGTGAGTTGACAGATTCAAAAAAACTGTCAGTGCAGCTTTGAACTGAGATCAGCCCTGGAGTAAAATCAGCTATTACCCTCTAGATACGTCCACAAGAGAAAGAGGGGTCAGCTTCCTGGACTTACTGGTCTGAAGATATGAATGTCCTGGTTGCGGGTGATCAGATGGGCGTTCTTAGCGGTGCATGTGGCAGTTTCAAGCTTGTCTCCCGTCAGCATCCAAACCTACGCAGAAACCAGAAAATGGTGTTTAAAAAAGAGAATTTGGAGATTTACAAAATGCACTGAACAGAAACCCAACTCCAATGTCTGTAGGTCCCAGAGATAAACTCCGCCTAAACTCAACTGAGTTGAATTTAAAATTACAGCTTGCATTGTCCTAGCTACAGTGAGCGCTGTAGGACAAATAATTCTGGCTGCTGCTTTCTTTGAAGTGGATCTAACACTGTTGGACTCTTGGTGAATTAATTCTCGTATGATGCGAAAATGCAAACTGTTTATCAGAGGGAAGCACTCACGCCTAGCATTAGCGGGCATAATGTTAGCTTATAACCAGCTGTTGTTGCTGTTTAGCCAGGAGGGTCACATGTCTAATCTGCTGACAATAAGTAATGACAGTATCGGGAATAAATAAGAATGCTTATGCATGTTTTCCTATGACTTCAGTTCAGGATGACGGATGCCGGTTGAATTATCATTTTTTCTTTGTGTTTTTTGCTTCTTTGGTGAAGTCGGGACCCCTTGTCAGATGATAAAACATATCATCACATATTGAGTCTGAAGGTGCAGGCATATGGCTGGTCTCTAGCCACCTACATAAAGCACAATTAGGCAGAACGGATGGTGGGGTGACATCGGGCCTTCCACAAACCAGCACCTGCTCCTATGTATTTTTAATGGATTAATTCTAAGTTTATGAGAATGCATCAGTTTGTTGGAAGACGTAATTACACACTAATCAATGTATATTTATGAGTACATTATTTTATTAAATAACCTCAAAAAATGACTGACTGTACCTTTATTTTAAAAAATGACATGAGTAGTACTCTTGAGAAACACTGTTCTGTTCTTCTGGATTACTTATTGAACCCATAATTTAATATTTTCTTGGAGTGATTTTCTACAGAAGAAACTGGCTACATGTTCAGTAATTCATCAAAAGTTGTGGGAAAACTCTTGATGAACTACTGATTTTCTTAATTTGTTTGTTCAAATTCTATGAAGAGAAGAAATGCAGTTCTATTCGCCTCTGTGAAGCAGAGGATAAAAATTCAGAGGCTCATATCTGAGACACTCGCCTTCATCGGAGCCACGAGGCAAAACTTTAGCATGTTTGTTAACATGGCCAGAAAAAAATAGGTGAAACAGATTTTTTTTCAAAAGTTTGGTTTAAGTGCTTCCTGTTTACCTTCTTTCTGCGTTTACTTTCTTAGTTCGTTGCTACTGTGCACTGTAAGGCCATCCACCCACCCCACCCCACCCCACAGACCTTAATGCCTGCATTGCGGAGGATCTCCAGAGTGGGCCTGACATCAGTCTGGAGCTGATCCTCCACCCCAGTCAGACACAACAACTCCATCTCCATCTCAAGACTCTCAATCACTGTCGCCACCTTCAGAGAGCGGTCATGGACGCTGAGCTTGGCCTGCACATACCGCGCCTGGAGAGTAGTAGACGGACAGGAATACTGTGAGCGGGAGGATAAGGAAGTTCAAACACTGTGAAATCACTGCAAGGAGAGAAACAGCCAGGACTAAAACAAGAAAACAGGGATCTGGCTGCCAGCCATGAGGGTCATAACAAAAAATAAATAAATAATAATATTAACCAGGAATGCCTCGTGCATTGTGCATACATAAGGCCAAGTTTGCATCTTACCTGTGCAAAGATGTAATTCTCTCTAAGTGTGTATGAAACATACCATCCTAGATGCACAGATATATTTGTAAACCAATAACTGATACATTTGTATCCATATAAGTTTCAGCCTTCAAGCAGACCTGAAATCTATTCTGTTTTTAAAAAAGCTGTGCTGTACATACAGCATACTGTACATACAGCATACTGTACATACAGCATACTGTACATACAGCATACAGGACAGACATAATCAATCAGTTAACGCCCAACTTTAGCATTCCAGCTCCAGGGCAATTTGTGAGTGAGATAAAGCAAAAACAATCCGAGTGTGACTCATACAGGAACATAAACTGTGTGTGTGACTCAGTCGATGACTCACTGCTGCCCACCAGCTCTGCTCACTCAATTATACACTTCAGTAACAGGCCTGGGGCTAACAACTGCAGGGGAGACAGCCATGCCCTGCTCAAACAATGAGGGGGGGGCCTGGTGTGCATGAGAAATAGTGGGGTAGAAGGACTGGAGGAGGGGGGTCAGAGGTTAGTCTAATTACCCAAGAACACACTTTGACATTTAGAAATGCTAAACACGTCTACTCCAAATATCAATCTGCATTTGTAATGCTTGTCGGTCAGCAGATACTCAGTGTAGTTTGAGCACAAGAGATGCTTTACTATCACACTGTTGAAATTGTAACGGCTTAACTAGACACAGACCAAACAATGCATGTGTAATGCTGCTCGTAAAGCTTCTTTAGCCAGCTCCGAGGTCAGTCTCAGATTGCTGCGGGTCAATCTCACGAAAGGTCGTTACCTCAAAATCCTGATACTGTTCCTCTGTCAGCGACTTCTTGGAAACCACAAGGACCCTCAGACCTTCCCTTGCCATATTTCCACACTACAAAACAGACAACAGCTGTGTGTGATCTTAAAGTGTGTGACTTATTAGTAACAAGAATAAAACCAGCATCATTAAGTATGCATCGTGTCGTGGGAGAAACATGGAAAAGTACCTCCTCTTCCAGCCAGTCGTTATACTGGACGATGCCCGACATCACCACATCAGCACCTTTCATGTAGAAAGTGATCTCTCCTGTCGACTCATCCTAGAAATTTTTTTATTGTGGTTTATTAAGGTGCATAAAATTTTGATTTCATATTTGCTACAATGGTTACCCAACTATACGGGGGGGGGGGGGGGGGGGTCTGTCCAATACATACGAGCCAAAGTGCACGTGCGCCATTCCGTTATTTTGTGTTGCCTAGAAATGCACAACTTATTTTGGTATTCACAAGAGATTTCAAAAAGTGTTTGAAAATATTATCAGGAGGAAGTCAAGTTTTAAAACTCCTGGCTTCCTGAGTTATATCCCAGCCAGCAATAATAAAGTTAGTCACCAGACTTAGTCAGAGGTCGTAAGGTGAGGTTTTTTCTCAGATAATATGCTTTAGTACGAATCTGTTTTTCTTTTGTTTTTCTTGTTAAATTCAAAGCCAAGCAATAATCAACATCATAGCAACAACCGCTGACCTACATCGACGGTAATTGAAAGTCATTTTTAAGCAGAAGGGATATGAGGAAATCTGTGCAATTCCTTTATTGCAAAATATAAAGCAAGATGGCCAGCAGCCACTGCTAACACTGACAGCAAGTAATAATATTCATCTTGGCACTCACTCTCACTATTATCCCCATCCTCTTGCTCTCATATGTGAAGGGAAATATCTGAAGGATGGTGAAGTTCAGTATTTGGCCAGTAGGGGTCCGCAGCTGCATGGATGACTGGTCTCTTCCCACAAGCGTCAGCCCAACACTCTCAGTCCACTGCACCAGCGACACCTATCAAAAGCACAGTGTAAAGGCTTTAACAGATGGTCATTAAAATGCACAACTGACACTAAATATATAGAGTAAAAAAAAAAAAAAGGTTAAAATATATAGATTTTAGCTAATAACATATATTTCTACCAAATAAAAGAATGTGTTAAGAGAAAGTGACCTCTGCTTGGGTCATTTTATTATTTTCATGGCAGGAACATTATGTCAATATGATGTTCCATTACTTGAATTACACAGAAAACAGAGAAGGCCACTTTAAAGTAGACTGTCAGAGAACATCAATAGCGCCAGCATTTTCAGCACTTAAGACTATTGATTGATAAACTGGGAAGATGTTCCATTTCTTAACTGAAAATATAGTTTCTGCTCGATCCTTTCTGAAGGACACAACAGACGACATCCATTAATACAATAGCAGCGTGTGTGGGAGCGGTGCGCGTGGGGAGAAAAAGAGGGGAGATGGCTTTTGCCCAATAACTTCCAGACGAGAAACCAGATCACATCCCCAATTCATCACCCATCTTCTGGCAGGACGAACAGCAGAGACGCCAAACGGATGCAGATAAGAGAAAACAAGGCAGACTGCCCTACAATAGCTTTAAAATCACCGATTTCTGGATGCCAAAATTACCTATTTTGGAAATATGCTCCACATAGTCTAAAAATGTCTGACCAGAATCGCTTTAGCGTCACCAGAGCTCTGACTACTGCAGTGGTTGTCATCCAGGTTGGGAAATATGAAGATTGTGCTTAGTCACAGTCTCGAAATATTCACTGTGGAGGAATTTTGGGATCTGGTGTCTGCCACAGCAGCACCACCTTATAATAGAAGCATCTGAGTTAGCTGCCCATTTCAAACTGCACTGAATAAGGCTGAATCCAGCTGGTTTGACTCAGAAACACCACATGGCTGAAATGTTCTTTATGAGCTGGAAAGCAAAGTGATTCAGATTACACTACTCATTGAACCAAATCATACAACCGAACAAGATTATTAAAATTTTTAATATATGTTGTGCAAAAAAAGAAAAAAGAAAAAAAAGAAAAAAGAAAAAGAAATCTACTTTTATCTGCATGTAGATAGTGGTAAACTGTCAGTTTACATTACAGTGGTAGAAACCATGCATTTAACAGTCACTAACATTGCATCTAGTGCGCTCACACACAAAACCAGATCTATAAATAAGACTTCCTGAAAGCTGTTACAAAGCAAACTGAATCTGCCTAGACTGCATCAAACTGACTGAATGCAGCTTTCGGGTCTCAGCCAAGTCTCAAAGACAACCGCTTTATCCATCGTGACCTAAAACTATAAAACGGCTCAATTTCCAACCAACAACACAAACCACGATGCTAGTTTTTGTTTTGTTTTTTTCTTCTGGTGATTACTGCATAGTGTACTGGGTGCTATTAAAATGTGCTATCAAAAAAAGGAAACTCAGAAGGGGCTAAGTGCAATGGGCTAGGGAGCACATTAAGGAAATCCGTATTTACAGGGCAGGAAATGGATCAAGTCGAAATCCGCAGCCTTCTTCCTGATGTTCAAAAGAATTTATACAGATCAAGGACATAAGTGTGGACTGCAATTTTGTGAGACTCTCCCCCTTCAAGAAATAAAGATACTCAAGATAACAGCCTTTACTAAAAATAAAACTCAAACCTACGCAGCTCGCATGCAGAAATCTGCTTTTCTCTTGTTCTTAAGTTTGGGCCGGGTAAATAAATGTTACCCGTTTATAATTATGTGAAATAAAGAGGGAATGGACTAGTCTACTACAGCTAAAAACATTAGGTTTTTCTAATAATGAAGGTCTATAATAAACTTTACTTATGAGGTCATTAATCATTACTGTTGTTTCAGCACTTGGTGTTTGTACGCTGGAGACTCCAGATGTCCACACAAGAATTTTTAAGTTGCAAAATAGATTCCTAATTACTTCTGATATCACAAAATCATACCCATACGTACACGTTAAACTGAGATTGTAGGCGAGCAAAAGAAAAAAAGAAACTTCCCCCTTCAGCACTCGCATATGAAACAAAGTAACGATCACAATATATTTATATATTTGAATTATTTGTGTTACATGTGAGGATGATTTAACAATATTCTGTTGGCATCCAAGAAAATAAGGATGCTTATATCAGCATGTGCCCTACATGCTTTATAAAACATTATTTTCTTGGACTCGAGACTAAAAATAAAACTAGAGGAACATGTTTTTTGGCTCTTTGTGGCCTGGCAGGATACCTCATCTGGGCTGGATGCTTGGTAGACTCTGCAAGTGTCTTCGTAGTGCTGCTCAGCCTCGGCCTGGTCCGTCACACCGTTGGACTCGTACACTGGTGTTACATTGTGCACCAGGGCGATGGCCTTCACAGCCTCATGAACTCTGCTGCTGATGGTTTTTCGGACCTTAGTGGCAGCTGGACCCCTGGAGGCTGGAAGGTCATGAGTGGGCTGAAGAGAATTAAAGAAAGTACTGTTAGGAAACAAAGGGCAATGAGGAATCCACCAGAATTTTAACACTCTTCTTTCATGTGAGTCTTTCACTGTTGTCAGCTGTTGATACAGGGGAAGTATGCTAGCCAACAGAAACAATTATCTGTATAACTATAAAAAAAAAAGAAAAGAAAAAAAAAAGGCCACAAGTGTGTGAGAGGCTGTGAGGAAGCTGTATCAACACTTGAAATGCTTCACAGACTGAGGACCTAGCTTCTTCACTTCAACAGTTTCCATCATCACCATGTTAGCGGCCTATAAACATAACCAGATGTGTAGAGTAAATATGAACTATTTGCATCTGCATTGTGGCGCTGCTATTTTTAGAAGGCTGTGCATTCTCAGGGTTAATGATGGTGTCATTAAAGGAGTCCGGTCAGTGCTTCGCTTGTGGGCTAATCCTGTTTCCTGCTCTACTAACCTCTGGTGTCAAGGGGGATAAAGAATGTCATCTGAGGTCAGGAAACATTCAACTAAACAATAATCACAAACTGATATGTTGAACAGTGGTTATTGTATCCTTTCACAAGCTTTTGGAATTTCAGTCATCTCTTCGGAATATTGGGACATTTTCAGTAACAGGTTAGCCTCGTATAGCCTCGTGTATGTTTTCACCTGTGTGTAGGCACTGAACACATGGCTCTGTACTTCATCCATAGAGTCCATCCCATATGCCACGGTCCCGAGATGGAGCCGCCTGAACACCATTTCATTTTGGGTGAGAGTTCCTGGTGAACATTACATTACAGGCATTTGAATAGGCAAAGTCATCAGGGGTGAATGCACACAAATTATCTAACTAACAACAATCAGTTACTCTCTGGAGCTTGAAAAAAGGCGACTGGACTTATTTAAGTTTTTTGAAGACGTTTCACGTCTTATCCAAGAGGTGCTGCTCTTTCTTCTTGTGAAGCCTCTTGGATAAGAGGTGAAACATCTTCAAAACACCTAAAGAAGTCCAGTCGCCTTTCATAACAATCAGTTACCTATAACAGCACATGCATGTCACATATGGTGACCAGAAAACAAAAAAGAAAATAAAATGCCAGAAGCATTTGACACTACACAACCTCTGTATCCTCACACTTACTTTAAGAGCATTTTCTGCCAGTATATCAAAAAGACTTCAGGGGCCTTGCACATACATTAGTGTGACCTTCAGACCCCACTGGCCTTATCGCTCTCTGGATGTGGAAATGGCCGATCATTTTATTGGGCATGAGGGCTGTAAATCTGACGTGTAACACCTCATGCCTGAGGAAGTGCACTGGTGGAGGTGTTATGCTCTAAAGGTGTGTATAGATGAGAGACTTTGATTTTTTTTTTATGATTTAAAGGTCCAATAAGTAGCTGGTGTCTGGGAGCACAAAACCCACCACAGAGCAACGCCGCAGGGCAGGAAACAACTAAACACCGTCTTACAGAATACTTTCGAGGCAAGTCCTCACCGCTACATCCTCTCATGCTACTGCTCAACTGGGTCAACAAAAAAGGGCACGCAGAGTTACCCGTTTTGTCAGTCAGCAGGTAGGAGATGCGTCCGAGCTGTTCGGGTATGGTGCTAGCCCTCACCACCGTCCCAGGAATCTTTGAGTCTTTCTTAATCATCCAACTGAAAACCATCTTCCCCATATCCAGATTTACACGCAAGCTGCAATAATTAAAAAAAAAGAAGCAAGTGATGTTTAATTCCTTACAACATAACACTACAGAAGCCATTAAAAGAGATTTTTAAGTCTGACCTAATGGGCACAATGTGGGAGAAGAGCAGCAGGAAGCGAAAGATTTGGAGATACCAACGGCCGGCAAAGTGCTGCAGGGCCACCATGACCAGTGACACCACAACCAGGGCTCCAAACAGGATCTTAGTCAAACAGTTCACCTCCAGGTCAAACAGACCCACCTATGAGAGAGGCAAACATCGAGGATCTAATTACTGTAAATCTAAAAGATCTGTGTGTGTACAAAATGTAAACGAGCAAATAAATAAATTAATTTCAATAATTAAGTTAAATTCATCACTGAAATTATCTAATAAAAATATACTGTGTAAAAACACTCCAAGCAAAAACACCTTCATCTGCAACTCAACGATCAGACTTCTGCCTTCAAGCTCTGGTCCACACTACTGTACCTTGTGTCTAGGGTTGGAGGTGTTCATGACACTGCGCAGCTCCTTGCCTGTGTAAATCACGACCCCCACCACTGTGCCTGGAGTAAGCAAGGCAGAGGGGGAAAAAAACTGCCTCAGGGCAATATAGTAAAGGTACAACATAAAACACAGCATGTCAGGAAGATGTTTTCCAGACTTATAATCTTGACATGAATAGATTTTTTCAAATGAAGAATGACATTTTGAATGGAGGACACAGATTTCTAATTGCTTAATGAAGAACACGTGCTCGTGCAGGTTAAAGTGGATTCACTCTCCACAGACGAGCCACACTTTCTTTACAATCACGGTTAGAACGGAGCCACCTCATGTGTGCATCTGGTTACACACACCATACACCATCACATCAACAGTCATGAAGGATCAACGCTTCGCTGAAAAGGCAGGTTTGGGTTACTTGGATGGTAACAGCTTTATAGGCGCACCACAAGTCAGATATTTACCAGAGGCAATAACAGTGCTGGCCCACAAGGTGTTCTCAATGCTCAGACTTTCATTAACTGGTGGGTCTCCATCTTCCTGGAACAGTTGATACAACAAATATACAGAATGACTAGCGAGGACAAACAAAGAACAGTGTTCCATGTGCAACGTTACTTATTTATTTATGTAATTAATGACACGGGTGTCGTTTACATTAATGCTGTTTCCACATTGTGCAACATTTGTCACCCAGCACATGACAGAGACTGGCGTCGTGTATCACACGGCCTGATCAGTTCAGACCCGTGTTACAAAGTTGAGCACAGTTTCTGTCTAAAGGTGACAAAGGCTCAGCTGTTCATATGTTAGAACATTAAAGCGCCATGAGACTAGCATGTCTGAATAATCCTGATAATGTAAGCACTTACCCTGGTAAACGTTCCAATGAAGTTATGGATATCGATGTTTGGTTCTTCTGCATACACATATGATCTGATCTGGAGGAGATCCTGTGAGAGATTAGACAGCATGGTTTACAGTCACTTAATGAAGAAAAGAAAAAGCTTTATCAGGCCTACAATGTGCAGAAAACGGCACACGCCCCAATTATTAATATGCTTCTACTCGTACGCTTCTTAGAGGAAAAGAACAGAACAATCTCGATTTCCTTTTAAGGTGAGTAAATTAATATGATAATATTAATAAACCCAAACATATTCCATTTATTATCACAGAGGTGGGAAAAAAAATCTGAAAATATTCACATTTAAGAAGTCGAAATCAGTGATTTTTCCTTTCATGGGACTCAGTCCTATAATCTATTATCAACATAGCTGCAAAAACACAGCAGGAAACATCAGCCTTTAACTACAAACGACAGCAATGCCGTCTGCAGCTGATGAACAGGATGAGGAGGTCTCTTTTTTACACCAGCTGTTCGCAACATCTGTCAGACACACTGTGAGATTTTATATATTAATTGACACATCAGATTATTACCAATTATTTTTTCATCTCACTGTTTACCCTTCACTAAATGTCAGCAGAAGAAAAAAATAACCACATAATAAAATGTGACAAGTTTTATGTCTATATAATTTAAATTATCTAAATGCTACTGAAAATGGAATTTATTGGCAACACGTGTATCAGCCTGCAGTGAATCTTCAAACTTTTAATCATGGCCTTCTCTGATCTGGTCCTTGAGTTAAATCTCCTAATGAAAGACTAATTTCTCTGAGAGAAACACCAACAGTGCAAACATTCAGTTTCCATCCAAATCATCACTGCCCCCCTCCATCTACAGTTTATGACTCACAGAAGCGGTCGGCAGTCTCTGCGTGCAGGCCACTGGGAGGCGTAGTTTCCAGTCTGTCTCTCCATCCAGCTGGTCAGTCCTCAGGAAACAGGAGCCTGGAAAGGAGAGGACAAGAGCTGCTGCTATTGATGCCATTTTAAAACACAATCACCCCTAGGGGGCAACAATAGAAAGGCTTTTATTTAAAAGAAGGCAGCTCATAAGGTCCATTATTGATCACTTCACTGTCTACAACAGATTATAAAGCATACTGAAAACCACACTGCCAGCTCATCATATTGTCAACTCTTCTAATGAGCATCCATTTTCAAGTTACCAGTTTGTATAAATTCATTTTAGCCCGGGGTCACAGGTGAACAGTGACTTCTGGAAACGGGACTTTATTGCTGTTGGGGTAGAAGTGGAAGCCTCTACCAGAGCCCATCCCCCCCCCCCCCCACTAGGCTGCATGAGTCATCCTGCCCAAAACTCTTAAATCCTATCCTAGGCCCTTCATAATTGACCTAATGGCCTCCACATGGAATGAGAGATAACCGAGCACTATTTCCAGTAAAACAAAGTTGATGTTTTTCTTCCCCCAACAGGAAGGCGCAACAACAACAAGCATCTAGCTCTTCTTACACAGTCACATTTGGATTCCTAGGCTATAAATACAACAACAACCTGTGCGTCTCCACGTGTTTGGATGCCGTAGTGTTTGTTTTGTGTCATCTCTCACACATGAAACACTAATCCATATTTGATTATTCAGATAAGGGATCTTCCTCTCGTCCTCTTTTTGTTCTTTGCATTTGATTTTTGTTTTTTATTTTGCATCCCTCGATTTTCCTTTTCATTATCTTCTCATTTGAAAGACAAAATTAGTCAGAGACAAAGACCATAATCAAACAACGCTTTGTCTATGTGGAGTAGCGACTCGCCACCATAACTTTGAGCGATAACTTAGTAGTTATCACTGCTATGATTTATACAATGTAGGGCTTCCTGTCTCAGCTCAGGGCTAATCCCTGCACCTCAGCGCCTTTTTAAACAACTCATTTCCCCAGCCAGCCTGTTGTGGATATATGGATGAATGACCGGCAGATGTTTACCATTTCTTTCAGAGGTCCTTAGAAAGATCATGTCAGCAGGAACACGCTGGTTCTACAAAGAAAGGCAGAAAGAAAAAAAATGACTTGAACCGTACTTCCTGATCCTATACTTTCCTTCTACCTCTTTATGCTCTCGTGACTTTTTTTTTCACTTTATGTGCCACATTACCAACAGTCAGTCAGTCAAAATATTAAGCCCTGCCGCAAATCATTGTGTCATGGCCCTTTAAGGACCCAAGCCAGCTTTTTACACTCAGCCTGACCTGGTCATCTCACTACACTCAAGAAATGACACATTCAATTCTCTGTTTAGATTCATTTAAGCGTGGAACAGTTTAACAAAGCGCTCGCTTCTCAAACTTGATTTGAAAACCTTTGGTGCCGCCTCCACTGATGACTTTGTGAATTGTAGCGCGCATAACTCTGAATCATTCAGTCATATTAGCAAAATGTATAGGACAACATGTGTGACCTTTCCCTCAACTGCACTTAATGAGTGATTCAGAGAGAAGCCCTCCGCTGGAAACTGAAGACAGAACTCGCTTCTCATATTTCATGCACAAAGACCTCGGGGAATCCAGTCCGTCCACGAGGGGAGCGACACAACGGATCCCAAACTCAGACAGGTATCAAACTAGAAACTATCAATGAAATTCCAAGATAAAATTAAAGCACTTAATTGAATCTGTTTAAGATCTAATTAAAAGGCATTTTAGGGCCACATCTGCCGCGTGTGCATTGAGTTTGACAGGCCGACGCTCGGCATTGATCACAAGATTACAAAATCTTTACTAACTCTTTTCACCTCAGTCACCGGTGGAGCACAGAAGATTAACAGCCCCCTCATTACTAGCTGTCATATAAATGGTAACTTGACAGGCTTAAAAAGCAAAACTGTTCACAGATGTGCATGAAAAAAAAAAAAACTTTAACAAACCTTTTCCACAATTATTAGATCACCAACTTGAATCCCACTGCTTTTCACCTTCACTGTGCCTGAAACACAGAACAAAATATAAAGTTACACGTTTAGTAAGTTTGTATGTTCACGGAGGTCTCGCATAGGTGTAACGGTGTGAAATTTGCATGGCAGTCTTATAGTAAGAATTTAAATGGAATATAAACCAACACATTTCGGTTTTTGTCTCAAAAGTTCTCCTAATTATAAGCATATATATCTTCACAGAAGCCAGACTCTTTGGGTGAACTGCATGGCTCACTAGTCACCTGAGAGAATCTGGGAAAGTAAGTCTCCATGAAGATTTAAAAGAATGCTGGGGGAGTTGAGCCTTTTCTTTCATTCCACTTGGAATGAACAGCAAAATTGTTTGGAAGAGATCACTGACCCCTGAACTCTGCCGTGACCCCTGGGCTTTGCATATGTAAGACATTAAAGCACATTAATATTGCTATGCATCTGGCTTCATGGAACTTTGCTCTACTAATGCATTTATATTTTACACACACACACACAAAAAAAAAGAAAAAAATCACATCTTTTAGCAGGAAAAAGTTTGTTTTATCAAAAAAGAAACATGAAGTGATGAAAGGTTCTAAAAGGTTTCGACTAATATAAAATACTGTATGGCAGTGTCTCGTGTGTATGTATTCATAAACATACCTCGTTCTGACACCATAAAGTTTCTAAAAACCACAAAATATGCACAGGGGCTGCTATCATGGAGGCAACCAGTCATTGTGTTTATGGGTAAAACAAGCTGCCACATCAAAGAGGCAAAGTGATGGAAACCACAAGAGGTCCCCTGCTTTTTATTGCTGGTAGCACTTTATACCAAGGCCTCTTTTGTACACTTTTACATCTCTGCTTTGAATTACCTTCCATTTCCCCTAGCCCTAATAATTTTTAACAGGACCAACCTCCTACAGTTAATGGACATGTTTGGTAAGAAAACAAATATGCAACACAGATATCAGCACAGGTAAAACCTGCAGATGCTGCTTAAGCGTTCAGTTCGTACCTCTGGTTGAAAGCTTGCTGTAAATCTGAGAGTTGACTTCTTTGTCTCGAAGGTAGCACCTTATTTCCTCAATTGCCTCTCGCATGATGGTAATAATCAAAACAAGACCCTGGAGAGTGACGAGTAACAGTGAAAAAGTAACTAATAAAGTTCGCGTGAGTGCTACAGCAGTGGACGTGAGAAGAAATATCTAAACCTTAATTTTCAGCAAAAGTAAATTAAAAAAAAAAAGCACAGAAGAAGAACAGAAATAATGTCTGGAAAATGAAGCTGATTGACCGTAATGATTAACAGTAAGTGAAATGCCACATACCAAGGGGACCCAGTAGGTGTAGAGAGCACCTAAGCGTAACTCCTCGACAAATTGAGAGCAGGCCAAAAGCAAAAAGTACAAGTTGAAGAAGTACTTGAACTGATTGAACAGCACCTGAGGACACAAAACAAAGAATCAAGAGTGAAATATTCACAGTTCAGCAAATTAATGTGCATGTGGAGGCTTTTCCTGCATGTAAAAGATTTTTGGAGATTTTTTTGCCTTCCCCCAAAGTAAAATCACCAGGACTGTGATTTAAAAAAAATTACTGTAACCATTATTTTAAGTGCGGTTTAGTGGCTCCATAGTGTAGTGGGTTACACATTTGCCTAACAAGCAAAAGATCCCTAGTGTGATCCCGGGAGGAGACACAAATCCCTTCGAGTCAGGAAGGGCATCCAGCGTAAAAATCTGCCAGATCAAATACAAGGACCCCTTGTAAATAAGGGCGTAGCTGAAAGAAATTTTCAGCAAAAGTAAATTTAAAAAAAAAAAAAAGCACAGAAGAAGAACAGAAATAATGTCTGTAAATTAAACCCCACTTTTTTTTTAAGTGGGGTTTAATTTACTCAAGAATTATATATGCTGCTGTTTGCCAGAAAATAACAGGAAAATGAACAGAGCTAAGTAACATAGTTCTGACCCACTGCCTTAACCATACATAATCATTTGTCACAAGCCCCCCAAAAGGCTAATTTCCTGTTTGACAGCATGTGACTTTATAGGGAATATATTTGTCATCTAGTTATCAATGAAAATGGCTTTGAGCACACAGAAAGGATTTGTTTCACCACCTTTTGTTTTTTTTTTGTCTAACAAGTTCAATAATATGTCATTTAAAATAAAAGTGTTTCCACTGCGATTCCGCCAATGCCTCCAAAAGTGACTCAATTCCTAAAGACTCCCACGAGGCTTGAACGAAAGCCGTTGTTGGCCTCGATGGCTAGCTTCCCCCTCCGTAACAAATGTGTAGTGGGTGATTTTTTTAATAACACATCCAATTGGATGCTGGTAAGGTTTAAAATCTCAGTTATGGATGCTCTGATTGCAAAGTGTGCCCACACAAGGATCCGCAGCTGATTGCTGTCAGCTAGGCCTCATCTCAGCTAATTCACTGAACTGGACCCCTCTTCCACTTTTAATGGGCTGCTGTGTGATCCAGCTCATCCAGTAAGTTTGTGATTCAGTTTTGTTGAGAGGAATCCTTGCATGCTATCGGTCTTTTACTTAGTGTTAATTAACAGGTACTGTATGTGCATCGGCGCTTTCCACCCGTACAGTTTACGAATGCAGCAATGCGCACGCCACCCTCTCATGCAAACATGGTGATTTTGGGCCTTAGAAAAGCAAGATGGGGGCATCTGAAATGCTCACAATGTGGAATTCCTGAACAATTAAGTCATTTCACAGGAGCCACATCCATCTTTTTTTATTTCTAACACACAACACCCAGCAGGAAGTAGCTCACATTAGCTGCATTCTCCCTACTGGAAATACACTGCTGGTTAAGAGGACGGTGCTATCTGAGCAGACCAGGGCTGACCAGGATGACCACTTGCTAGCGAGTGGGTGAGTGGCATCACTGATCTGTTATCTTCAGTAGTCTCACATTGCCACAAACCGGCACAATCAGACATCACCTCGATTTTTTTTCCTTTGGAGCTGGCAGGTTAAAAAGCATTTAATGTCTGACCATTTGTGTTATTACATGAGCATTACCTCTGTCAGACAGTTCAGGGCTGCAGTGGAAACAGCTTAAGGCTTCCCCTTTAGGCAAATGCAATGACACAGGTAGGGGAAGTCGCAATTTTCTGATACTTCAGCTTAACTGACAACACAAATGAAAAATTATTAAAGAATGAAAAGTATCTGTAGCCACAATAAATTTCAAAAATGTCCTCAAGCTGATGGGGGAAAAAAAAAAATCATACTAAAGCTAACCCTCTCCACAATTAACTGCAATATTGTCCACATTTATACACCCAGAAATATTAAAAAAATGACCACCACAGAAGCACTGGTGCAGCAAATCCAGCTGCATCTACATGTGTATAATTTCACAGCTTATATCAACATCTCACACAGACTCACTAACATGTACACGATTTTCAGTCAGACGTACAAATCTTTTCATGCACCAATAGATATGAAGCAATGTGCAAACACATATGGTTACTTTTCATCCGCCTGTGTCATTCTAAAATTCAACACGCATGCTACAGCTTTGCTCAGTTTCATTACCGTCAGTGTGCGAGATGACTACCAGAAAACCTCTGCCACTTTATGTCAAAAACTGCTACCAAGTGGAGAGGAAAACACATGAAACAAATATGTTTTCAATATGATCTAGAGGACAGAACTTCGCATAGTAAAGTAAATAAAAAGCATCTTAATTTGCAATGCAAAAAGTCTTTGCTCTTGTCTTTTGCTTTACAAACAAATCTGAGCTACTTTCAACGTCTGACTCCATAAGCAAAAATAAGATCTTAAGACAACTGAATGCCTGGAAAACAAATGCATATGTAAATCAGTTAGGGAAAATACAGAAATCAAAGGCACATAGCTTCGTAACTGCCCTCCATGCAATATCCCAAAGTCGCAGCTGTCACGCAATATCAAGAATGAGCTCGTAAAAGACCCGGGGGCCTTACGGGTGTTACAGGTGTTTGTTGAAACCATAATTGTCTCATTCGCTGTAACGTGGGACGCGAAAGTGTTTAAAAATGCAACCTGAATAAAGTAATTAATATTTAATTTACAAAACAAGCCTCTCCTACAAGGCTAGGACAGCACAAACTGTGCATCTGTCACAAAATATCCTCAAGAATGAGCCATAGCAGCACTAACACAACTGGGATCTAATTCTGCAGAGGAATGCCATTATGGATGCTGTTTTTTGGTTAGGCTCATTGTAACCATAAAGACAGATTACACAATTCTTATAGGAAACTAAAGAGCTGTTAAAAAAAAGAGGAACTGATCTTATCTCGAGATGAAAGTTGCTTTATTAGGTGCACATAAATAGACAACTATTTTTATAAACAATTCTTGAGCCACTTTCCAGGCAACAGCTTCAGTATTTTCTGCTTTTCTTTATTGCTCATTCCTGTAAACTAGTTTGTTGAGATTTGGGGTTTAAAACAGTTTTTGACTGTCTGGCTTTAAACTCGCATCTAATGATCATTTATAGGCTGAACACTTGATTGACAAAATATGTGATTAAATATTCTCACACTGGGCTATGGTGGGCGAAACCACGCCACACTCTATTCTATTTGGCGTTCTCATCAGTACAACAATAATTGCATTTTTTTTTTTTTAGCCAGTACATAAATGCTAAATTGGTCAGTGACAATAACGACTAGCTGCAGGCCAAAGCTGATACTCTGAAGTGGGGAACTTTGAAATGAGCATCGATGCCTTGGCTGCTTACATTACAAGCAACAATTTAAAAAAATGACAATTAAAATAGACATATTCTATGATTCTCTGAAAATGTGTCCAGTGAATGATGGCCAGAAGGAAAGAGGTGGGTGACGGTTTCAGGGGGTTAAACAAAGGGCAGGTGAAGAGGTGACCTTTAGCTGACACTAACCCCAGGCAGGAAGGTGAAGAAGTTGTACTTCTGGTTGTTAATGACATTCCTGGGGTACCTCTGCTCCCTCTTTTCTGGGTGGCCGAGCCACACGGTGCGGGGACGGAAGTCACCCATGCCGCAGCATCTCGACCACGGGCAGCACCTGAGAGGAGGAGGAGGCGGAGGCAGGATAATGTTAAGCATTTCACATCTAATCCCACTGTTTGGTTCTGTAGTAGATATGCTAGGATACAGACTATTATATGACAAATAGGAAATCAATATTTGGCAGCTATTTGATATTTCACTTTCAAAAACACTCATGAGAGCCGCGTTGAATTTTGTGAAGCGGTTGAGGTAACCCTAATGAATTTCCTGTCACATCTTCTTGTTAATGTGTTGCCTATTGCAGCTAAATCCCACAGAGCGCCCAGCACTGAGCTACAGACCCATGACTAAAAGAGTCTGGAAAGATCATGCCTTGAAAAATAAATATTAACTTTATCTGGGAAAAGCTGGTCACTCCCTTCAGACTGAGAAAACAAAGCATTTCATACCAACCAACTAACAGCTCAGTGGCTCTGGGATTAATAATTGAACCTAACTGTAAACAAAATATTTGACTTTTATGGCAGATGACTCGAGTCTTAGATGCCAACAATATCCTGTCTGCCAGACAAAGTAAAAGAAAAACAACATACGGACCATAGCGATGATTCAACATCTCCAATGATGAAATTTATGTCACCAAGTGCACCCCCACACACTTGCAGACAAGGAAAGCATAACAGAGACCTTTAGCCTGTCTTCACTGCAGTGACAATTCAAATACATCAATCCTAAACAATTCAAATTGTCTTTATTATTCAGTGCTTTGTTTCCTAATTAACTGTTTAAAGCAATATCGGTCATATACAGCGCGGAGTCGTGCTAATCTGAGAAAAGCAGTGAAAATACCCAAGCTGACATGTTGAAATGTCCTCCCACCATTTACATGTAAACAGTGACTAAAACTCTACGCTTTCAGCAAAGCAGAGTGGCTGTTTATTCAGCAAAATAAGGGCACTGCCATCAGTCTATCAGCAAACAGATGACCTTTGCTGATGTCATGTTGCCATGTTTAATCTGTTGTTTTAGATTAACTATTCAAAGATAGTGTGATGAAGAGCTGAGAGATTCATAGCAAACATTTTTTTTTATGTTCTTTGCACAAAAGGGGGAAAAAAACAATCAATTTATTCCCAGTTTGTAATATCACTACAATTTTTAAGTGTCTTGCAAAGAGCTGGCCTCTTCCGTCAGTGTTTTTCTCAAGATCACTTTGCCCTGTGGATGTGGACTCACTCAACCTCCTGGGCCACAGCCCTGACTAGTTTGTTTATATTAGCAATTACACATCTTAGCAGAAAAAAAAAAAAACGACGAGGGATCTTCACAAATATCCTCGATCCACCTTTGTTTAGCACGCGTGCTCTAGACAGCTCCGATGATGGAAAATCTCTTTATGTAACAACATCTTAAAAACGCAAAGCTCATAAACAGAGGAGCAGAATTCTGCTTTTATGCATCACAAATGGGTATAATTCACGTCTTAAGTCTTGCCACGTGCCTTTTATTAGTTAAAAAGTAAGAATATTTGTTGATATTTCACATTGCACTGTAATCTCTACTCTCATGTTTTATCTGTTGTTTTATTCTGCTGCAAATGTTTTGTTTTATAAGATCAAATTCCATTTTGTGTTTCTTTAATATGTTGTAAGATTTATGCCAAGTACTTAAACGTCTTACTGAGGGCTCACTACACAAATAAACCTTCCTTGCCTTGGCTTGCCCCACTCTGTAAGGGGCAAAGAAAGTGTACTGGCCTTGCTAGTGGTCATTATAAATTACACTGCCAGCTAGAAACCACACACCCATCATCTGTGTATATTTGCAGGCCTACATTTCTGCAACATCACAGCTCATTCGCAGCTCTTGAGTCTTTATAACAGGAGGTGACATCACCATGGCAGCCTGATCAGTCTACTGGCTGCATTTCAGCACTGTGTCTCTCCACTTTCTCCATCATCATTTCTGAGGCCTGCCCCTTTTTGTGCTGGTCAAATAACCCTACCGAGGATCACTTCGTTAGTACGCGAATTTAGGGACAGAATGCATTTAAATCAGGGCACACATCCCTGAGGTTTCTGCTCTCTGACAGGCTGAGCTTAAAGTCAGGCGAGCAAATATTGACATGGGCGTTAAATGCACTTGCTACTGCACCCCGGAACAAGGATGTCTCTGGCTAACATTAGCCGTTTTAAAGCTACAATGAATGGCTACATAGTATCCATTAACGTATCTACAGGCTGCTTGTCCTAATGTTTCCCCTGTAAATGCTACATTTTACCACGAAAGCTGCTCAGCTTCTTTAGAGACAATGTCGACGCGCTGCTGTAAACATTTTTAACCGCTACCGTGACAGCAGCACAAACCGACGAGCAATGCGCGTAAACTTACGGCTTCGTATTAATATTACGGAGCCGTGTAACGCCCTTACCCATTCCTGTGTTTACTGTCGTGTCTTTTCGGTCGCCTCACGGGTTGTAGCGGGATATTGTCGGTCATTCCTGCAACCCCTTGTTGCGGGTGGAAGCTGTAGGAAGTCAGCTTGGCCGTGGCGCTTCTGGGCGGAGGCTTCCCAGCTGTCACTCAGGACGCTTCAGCGGCCCAGCGTTGAGACAGTGCTACACCAAGCAAACAATCTCCCACTGGACTACTATGACACACTTATTTAATTGATAATTAGTTAATATCGTTTCAATTATTTTTTTTATGACGTCAGTATTTGTTATAAAATGTATTCGGAGGTGTTTCCAGGATTTTATCAATGGTGTGGCACGGGGAGGAGCGATATTTGATCAGAAATTAATAGTGCAATGAACTTGGCTATTATTTTCGGTCTCAGGTGAAATTTGGTGCATTGTACAGATAACTGTTTTAGATCAGTATTTCTGGACTGTCTTGATTGAACAGCATTCTTTTCTAATTGACAATTACTGGCTAAATGCCCCAACTTGCCCCAACAATGCCCCAACTTCCATTTTTTTCATAATTTTTATTCCTTTTCAATATTTCTATCGGTTTGCTTCTTTGTTTACATTGTTTGTCAATACAGGGCACTCATGACAAGGACTGCTGCTCTAACACAGCTGTAAAATATTTTTTTATTTGATCATAAAATTTCGTATTATTTCATAAATTTAAATTCGGTGTTACTCCATGATTGCAGAGCCTCCATGCACTGAGGTAACAAAGCAGCCCCAAACCATGATGCTCTCTCCAGTGTGCTTCACAGCTGGAATGGTAATGCGTGGTTATTCTTGTGATCCCCTTTCCCTAGCACCATTCTTATCCAGCATGTTAGAGTGGAAAGACAAAAAAGTAGTAGAGATTACCACCTTTGAATTCTCCTCCACCAGTTCAGCATTTTTTGCAAGATACCCACCAATCATGTGAGGAGAAAGTGTTGTGATTTTTTTTTTCCAATATCAATACAATTTGTAATGTGATGGACTGATGAACACCCAGTCCTTTTGCAGCATTTTCCAACTTTGTGTATTTCTGAAATGCTTCTTAAGGTGTGAAAGTAGTTGTCCATCCATCCATCCATGGCTCACATACTATCTCCACTATTGACCGTTAACGATTGCTAACTGTGTTTACTCAATACATAAAAAGTAAAACTATTTATTGCTTTGGTTTTAAATGTTATGGATAATCTTTGCAGAATTCCCAGTAATTCCAAAGGTTAAACATGCTTGCAACTTCTTATATTGATACAATCCAATGAACCAGTCATCTGCCTATTTAGACATGTTTGAGCACACTAGAAAGCAGCACAGGTACTAGATTAGATTACATAAGACTGTAAAAGCATTTATTTAAAAAGCCTTGAGCAAGGACAAAAGGGTAAATGTAAATGACTGTAGCAAATTGTAATATTTGTATAATGAGCTTAACCTACAGCAATTAAATTTGCATCCCACAACTTTGACCTCAGTCTTTATGATTTGAAAATCCAACCACCGTGAAAGCATCTATCGTGTACCATGTTTCAGTCACATGCACAAAACCGTGCAGTATATTTTTGTTGTCCACAAAGCTATTTTCCACCTGGGGCTCCTTTGCTTGTAAGGTATAGATGAAAACCACTACACTATGGAGCCATCTTTTTGTTGCCCATGACAGAATCTAATCAAAGGACAGGGCATCAAAAGCACCACTGAAATGAGCTGACATGCAAACAACTAGCCTCAACAAAGACACTGGAGGCTTATGAGTGCCACGCTGTATTGTTGCGCTACAGGTTTTTCTGTAGTTCTGCTTACTCTGTTTGCCTGTAACTACTTTGTATCCCATAGGGAGACTTATGCAAATTAATGCATCATGTCTAAATTACTCAGGAAGAAGACACTGTGCAGCTGACCTAAAATGGACTGCGGACATGATTTGACAACATGCTTCAGTTGGGGATGCAAATAGTTTTTCGTTGACAATGCAAAATGGCATGGGATTAATGGGTCGTGGTGGGTAATGAGAATAACAAAAGAAGATTTCAGTAGTCACCTGAAGATTAATTAATGTGAATAAGGGATATGTACATTCATAGTGGCCTGCGCTGGCATAAACATTAGTCTAGGGGTGCATTTCAGTGGCTAATGCAGCCTTAAGGCATTATTTTCACTCAAGTTTGATTATCTCTGAAGTAATGACAGGAAAACTGTTGAAAAAGTCACCCTGATTTTATTTTCCAAAAATCAGAACACATTTATGTGAAGGAAACATTTGAAAAAAAAAACAAACAAAAAAACAAAAAAAAACTATATTTACATTGTAAACAGATCAAACTGGCTCAACATTACTTGAACTGTAGAGACAACTTGAAAGCAGTTTCTGACACGGTTGCTAAAGAAAGGCACAACTTGGCAAATGCATATCGATAAGGAATGTACAGCAGGGGCCTACAAAGCACTTGGACCAGTCTGAGTTGTGTAAAGTGTCCAGACATACATTCATTACTGTTCAACTCAGCAGGATGAGAATGAGAAATCTTATCGCATTATATGAAAAAGAAAAAAAGAATGTACTCAGAAACATACAGAGGATTGCATTGAGTGTCAGGGGCATGTGGGGATAACTAAAATCTTAAGCGAGGTAGAACTCACCCCTAAACTCAAGCATTATAAATAAATTAATCATGCTACAAGTTGATAAGAAGAAAAAGGAAAAAAAAGCCCGTATGTTACCATAAACAGCGGTTCGTGACAGGAAGGAAAATATAAAACAAAAGAAAAGTCGATCTGACCTCTTCCTGTTTTGCCAGTACAATAAAGCTGTGAACTGTAAATGCAACTATAAAATTCAAATGAAACTAAAATCCGAGATAAAGTGCAGGCATGAGAACGTCGAGCACAGGCTAGCCTTCAGAACTCAGCCAACAGAATTGGACACTGTAGTTTTATGAACGGACTACACGGGTTTAAAAGTTGATTTTAGGGAACCGAGAAAGATGTGACATACATGCCGTGTTACAACACAACAATTTATCAGTCAAACAGCACCTTTGTTACGACCAGGTGGTGCCATGAAACCAGATTAGGCACTTGGAAAAAAGATACAAGCTATAAACTACTGTGTCTTGGCGACAGTGCAACAAAGATGAAGTTATGATCGACGTCATATAAAACTGATGACTGAACTGGTGCACTTTGACAGATTTTTGCATTGCCTATTAAATCGATCTGACCAGAAAGCCCCTTCAAATACAGACAAGCTAGTAACATTTACCACTACAAAAAAAAAAAAAAAAAAAAAAAAAAAGTAAAAACCTATGGCACACAACAGGAGGGAAAGTAGTATGGACACATATGGTTAAATACATCATTTCTGAAAACTGACCAGGACCCGACTGGTCAGGCCGGCAAGTTTAAGTCAGCCCTGAAACTTTTCCTATTAAAGTCAAAATCCTTCAAAAGCATCAAGGAGACACAGTCTTGAATTAAAGCAGTTTCAAGTAAGTTATACATTCAACTTCTGGAGAGACAGCAAAACAACTCACTGAAAAAGAAAAAACAAAAAAAAGATACCCGCATATATAATTACATGAAATAAAAATACAACCATACAGTAGTTATTAGGGATGCACCAATTGTGAAATTCTGGGCTGGTGATATTTTATATTATTTATTATTTTTCTCTACACCAGCCCACCCTTCTGTACCAGGGAACCAGAGAGATCCCCATTATGAGAGTATAACTGAACCACTTAAAAGTCTTTCAGGGCTTCATCACACCGCCTCCGAACATCTAACCAGCACAAACTTGATGAAACAATATAGACATTAATCGCAGCCATCAGTAAAAGTTATCCGCCAATGTCCTTTCAACATGGCTGATGTATCGGTGCATCCCTAGTAGTTATACAGATTCGACTAGAAATAACACTTTAACAAATCGCTGAGATCAGGAGGAAGAGAACTGCAATGAAGTTACTGAAAATATTTAACCACACAGCAAATCAACAAGGTTTTCTCTGAATATTGATTGTACCTCATTCAAGAAAAGAGACATTCACAAATTGAATGGTGGCGATTACCTGATGTCTAAGGGGGAAGAGAGAGAGAGAGAAAAAAAAGCCTAATTAACTGCAATTTTGCCCTCTTCCATGAAATGTGGAAACTGTGATTTTGGCACGCTGTCTGAGCCATTCTTCTCAATTTCAGCCACAGTGGCAGGCAAGCCTGAGTGGGATCCATCCATCTTCATGAGGCCTCCAGTGGAGCCAATCAGGGGCCCACCAGCAGGGCTCCCAGGGAGTGGGATGCCACCTCCCTGGATGACGGAAATTTCGTTGGTCTTCATGGTCAGGCCACCGCTGAAGCCAGCAGTAGCATACTGGTTCCACAGAGATGGGTCAAAGTTCAGTGGAGGGGCAACCAGCTCTTTGGGGGCCTGCATCATCTCCGGCATCATCTTAGCATCTGACGTCATTGCCATCAGCGTCATGGGATTATCCAGAGACAGACGCTGGCCACGTCGCGATGAGTTGTTCCACATGTGGGTGCCAATATGAACCTTTAAAAAAAAAAAGCACCACAAGACACATTTGTTTATAAGTAAAATGCTACTTTAGTGTATACACACGGACTGTTATGCCCGATTAAACCATTTCCCAGACAAGCGATGACTAACCTTTAGATTTCCCTTTGTGGTGAAAGCCCTGCCGCAGATGTGGCAGGCGAAAGGCTTCTCCCCTGTGTGTGTGCGCTCGTGGATCTGCAGGGCACTGGCAGATGAAAAGTTCTTGCCACAGACATTGCACATGTGCGGTTTGGCTGATCGTCGTGGTGCGGGGGAGATTGAGGAGGGCATGGCTGTTCCCTGAGTCATATGGGAGCTGAAGAAACTGTGAGGGCCCAGAGGATTCTCTGCGGGAATCTTCATCTCCAGGCTGGCCAGGGCTGACGGTATCCTCATGAAAGACATGCTACTGGAAGCTGTTGATACAAGAGATTGAAAAATTAAGATCTACGCATTCAAGATGACTGCACCTAACATGCTTTACTCAACTTGCACACTTACCATAGTCTCCATTCATAAACGGCACGCCAGGCTCTTCTTTAATTGCTTTAGGGGTGAAGCTGCTGGAAGCCGTGAGGTCGAGGGCTCCGCTCGACTCATCTTTAATCCCATCCGATTCCGGTTTTATCCCACTGTGGGAAAATTCATCAATGGCAGACTGAGGAGATTTGCTATTAATGTTGTTCACCGGTGAAGAGGAGCGAAAGGACGCAGCAGAGTCAGAAATGGCAGGACTACGGCCGTTCTGATACTCCTGCTCTCTCTGAACCGGTGGGGATTCTTTGGACGTTCCTTCACTTTCTGAAGTAGTGCTATTCTGTCGTTTCAGTGCAAGAGCAGAGGAGAGATTCTTCAAAACATCTAGGCTGGATAACATTGGAGGGGCTGCGAGCTTCTGCGGTTGTTCCTCAGAGGCAGATGGCAGGGCATTCGAGGAGTCATTCGCCGTCTTGGAGTTCAGTTCTGGCTCACGATCCTCTGTGCCAGCTTCAAACCCACTGGCACCCATAGGCTTCTCCTCTGGGAGAGAAGGCACCATTGCTTCCGCTGCTTCAAACTGGTTTTCTGGCATGGGGGTGTTGGGGATCTGCCCACCCATGTGCATGCGAATGTGCTGCTGCAGAACCACTGCGTTTGTGAACTTTTTCTGGCAGATCGGGCACGAGTGTTGCATTTTAAGGGGAGTGCTAGCCCTGTGCACACCATAATGAGCCTTAAGGTTGCCCTTTGTGGTGAATGCACGGCCACAGATTTTGCACTTGTACGGCCTTTCGCCAGTGTGTGTGCGGTAATGCATTTTGAGTGAGCTCTGGCAACTCAGCACCCTGTGGCAGATCACACACTCGTTGGGATCACCAGTCTTCTTCTCCAGGCCGTCCACCATCTGCTGAAGTTTTGCCGTTCCAGAGCTTTGCTCTCCTGGGAGGGCATTACCATTCATATGGTGCAATGCTCCAAGCAGATCTTTAGCATCTTTCTGATTTGGATCCAGGCCTGCCTCTTGGCCATAGACAGAGGAAACATTTGGGGAGCCATCACTTGTTGATGGGGAGGGTCTCTGGGAAAATGGGTCGCCTCCAAAGCCATCAAATGTTTTGAATCCTGCTATGGCTGACGGGTTGAAAACAGCTGCAGGGTGACTTAGCACGGGCTTCATTTCAGTCATATTAGACTCGTCCATGGGTACAGACATACCAAAGGGAATGCCACTGCTGGTGGGAATATTGTCAAGGTGCTCGGGTACCGGATGAGGATTCATGCTGATGTTGGGATATTTGTCTTTATGCCGTTGGAAATGAACTTTGAGGTTTCCCTTGGTTGTGAAGCGGTTTCCACAGATGTTACACTTGAAGGGCCTCTCTCCGGTGTGAGAGCGCAAGTGAATCTGGAGGGCACTGTCATTGCCAAAAGTCTTTCCACAGTATTTACACTTGTGCTTGTATAGCAGGTCCCCATTCTTTGATTCTGGTGGGACATTCAGCAGCTTTGACTTCACTTTTTTGGAGGACTCCATCCCTGCCTGGATACCAGTGAAGGTGTTAGGGAAACCCAGAACACCCGGAGACTGTGGCAGCAGTACTGGTAAACAGCCAGCCAAATCTGGAGCACCCTTTAAAACGTCCGTGTTTGCACTCATCGAACCCATTCCTGCATTCAGAGCGGGAGCGATGCCAGCGGGTAGAGGTAGTTTACCTTGCTTTAGTTTCTCCACGGAAAGGCTCTGAGCGCTGGTTCTTTTTCCTATCAGTGCCGCTGCAGCAGACAGTTGCTGAGAGAGATGCGCACCAAGGGCTCTCAGGGGGTCCGCTGTTGACTCTGCCGACGAGTGGAGACCCTGTGGGACCATCATGGCTATTTGGATTCTGATCTGTTCGGTGAGCTGGATTTGCTGTAGCTGCTGCTGCTGGAGGCACACTAGCTGTTCCAAGATTACCGGGATGACCTGCATGACATCCTGTGACGAAGCAGAGGACGTGTTTGAAGGATGCTGAGAGACAGCCACTTTAGTGTCAGCCATGGTTTCCAGAGTGACATTAGAATTCTGCATCGCTGGGGACGGCTGGAAAGTCATCTCAGGACTAGCAGACATCTCCCCCTGATCCTGATGTCCAGAATCCTCTGCATTCGCGCTGGACTCCTCCTGCTGGTCTGCATTGGCATGCGATGGGGAATGATCGCTGGAGCGGCTGTCATCATGGTCGCTGGTAAGGCCTTCAGAAGAACCCTGTGAATATTTCTCTGGCTCTTCACCGCTGTCTCCGTCTTTCATGATGACCACTTGCTGACTTTTTGTGCAGTTCTTCTCGTGCTCAAGAAATTCTGCTTCATCAAAGAATTCAGCACAGCACTTGTTGCACACTCTGGTTCCATCCATTCTGAACCGTTTTACTTCACTTCCAATCTCCTCAGTGGAATCACCTTGATGAATCCCTTCAATGAGAGAATAAAGTATTTAAATGAATGCTTCTCATACAATTAATATCCATCAAATAAAATTATGTAATTACTGTAACACTTTAAGGCCTAGAATGTTTTGTTAATGCACTGATTTTGTGTGATGTATCTGCAGAGTTCGCTGGCTCACGACAGCTTTAAAAGGGCTCCTCTTGTTTTTGCCCACTCTCTAGGTAACTGCACGCGGATGTTAAAATTGTGAATTGCTCTTTTGTCCAAAGGGCCTGTAGAGGGCAATCATTTATCTTTGACTACCCAGAACAATGTCCAGAGAGACAAAGACCTACAGACTGAGTATTAAATTACACTTAAATAAGTTAGATTGTGAAACAAGAAACTTATTACTTTCCCTAAAAAAAAAAAAAAAAAAAAAAAAAAAAAAAATTAAATTAGATATTTTTCCCAAAATCCAGTTAAAGGTTAATCTTATTTTCACAATAAATATAAACCTTTACTCTAAATTTGATGTCTCAATTAGTATAAAATAGAAGAGCTATAAGAAAAAGAAAAAAAAAAGACTGATTTACATATGCTGAAAACCTCCAAGCATTTTCACAGCCTTTGAAAGATTTATAAGAGCTCCAAGTGAGCATTTTAATTTGTGTGCTAACCAAGAGGCCATTTCACAACTGGGTGTATTGTTAAATGCTAATGTCGCAAAGAATGGGGGGTAGACCACCTGTTTGCATTTGCCCAAGGAATCTGCTGGACTTGTTAATTGCTCACCAGGCGGCACAGAGGCGGTGTCACGAAAAATTTGCAAACTGCATTACATTGTGATCCACGAGGAAACGGTAAGCATGGCTCTGACACACACACGCACACTTTGCGCACTATGCAGTTAAACTCGACTGAAAAGGCACAAAGGATCCAGTTTGACAGCATTTAAAACAAAAAACTAAAAATTGCCCTTATCAGAACAGATCCATCGCTGATTAACTGCAGAAGGCAGCACACTCGCTCGCCACTTGACGGCGCATGACCCTCCTCTGATCACCTTTAGTGGACAACATGAGGAGGTCAGAGCTGAACATTGAATTAATGCGGGATAGAATTGTGCGCAAACGTAATCTTTTAGTGCTCTGTGCTCTAAATGGCTGCAGCTCATGAGACAAATAAAACGCGCCACCCCGAGTTTTCTAATTATGAGGGCAGCGCTTTAGTTTGCTTATGGCAACACCAAAACGCACACCCCCACCCAGTCTCCACAAAAAAAAAAAAAAAAAAAAAAAAAAAAAGGCCACTGCTCCATCCCCCACCTCTCCACATATGTACGAAAGGAAACAGTCATGCATTAAACTGGGGGATTTATTGCCTTTAAGGTCGGCTTACTACAGAGTCATATTTCATACAGTTTGGGGGACCTTTGTTTCAAACTTCAACTATATGGCGCAGATTTGCAGATAAAGTCTGCAAGATTACGCAACAATTTATTACAAGGGGCGGAAAGTAAGGATAATTATAATTACAGCAGAATAAACTGTAACGATGCCTGTGGGAATCCAGCGTAAGGAGTCAAAGGAGCTGCGCAACATTTTTTAAACCAAATCAAAATGTAACAGTAAAGCCAGCTGGCAATATATGAATGAAATAAAGTTGCACAGACAGGCATACTGACCAGGGTGGGCAGATATTCTTTTTTCTTTTAAAAGCCAACATGTAGCAACATGCCCTTCAGTGAATCAACAAAAAAGTTCAAAGGGGTTTACCGTCTTTAATTTAGCCCACGGAACACCTTCAAGTTATGAGTGTGAATCAACTCGGCGAGATGAAGAGCAAAAACCGCACAAAAAGCCGCGGATAAACGACGGGATTCAGCTTTCTGAAAACTTTAAAAGCTTACAATGTTGCATTTTAAACGCGACCCTCGTGGAGCACCTGATTTCTCAATGCGTCGCTTCCCAGCTAAAGTTTTAGCCCTGGTCAGTTCAGAGGGACAGCAACAGGTCAAAGTGCGAGAAGGATATTGTAAAAGCGGCCGCCGGAGTTTTAAACAGAATGTCGATAGTGTGTCGTCCTTATTTGTTAACCTTTTTTTTTTTCCTTCTTGGCCAACAAGCATATTTTTCGCGTAAACTTACCATTTTCTATCGATCCGGGCTCGTCCGAGTTGATGTGCTGCGGTTTGGCTTGCTTGCGCCGCGACATGGTGCAACCATCAGGAGCAGAGAGTTACAGACAAATTTCCTCCCCTTCTTCAGCAGATTCTTGGGCTCGGAAAATTAACCCCTGAAGTAGAAATGCGCATGTCAACGTAATTATTATTATCAATAATGCATTGCGATTTATCACGGTCCCCTGACAGCTGATTGGCTCCGATCCAAGCGCTCACACATTATTTAAATGCGCTCCCTATTGATGGAGCGGAGCGGAGTGCCAGAAGGGGGCGGGAGGAGCCATGCTAGTGGATGGAGCGCAGGATGGAGGCAGGGTTAATAACACCCAACTTATAGTACCTCTTCTTGTTCATGAAAACTATATTGTGCCCGCCACAGAAAGAAACAAGCGAGCGAGAGATCAGCCACACGTTACTGTCTGGAGTCAAAGCATCGAAATATGAATATTACCTTTAAATAGTGGCATTTAACTTAATTACAGGAACTTATTGTGCGCGAGTTTTGCCCATCCCTTTCCAAGAAACTCAACATATTTTACATAGAAACATATCACTGTAGGCTATTTATGATGTTCCTGTAGGGAAAAGTGGCACAAGAGTTGTACAGAAAGTCAGTTTATTCTCATCAAAATACACAGTCATCTAAGGATACCGTTAAGCCATAACAGGAAATAGATTCAAACATGAAATGAAATATTGTGGGGGTATATTTGAATGGATGAGAATGCAAAACAGTCAAACTACTCTTTCACTATGCAGCTACTATGTCTGCTTCAAAATGTGTGGTTTTGTACTGAGGGGGAGCTCACTAGATTATTATGAATACACTGGTGGTTTAAAAGAAAAAAAAAAAGGCCAGGTGATCTCCCTAACTGCTGTGAATGGCTAACCATTTGCACTGATGCATCATTTATTAAAGAGGCTGAATCTGTCACTGTGTTTCCTGCTCCAATGCTCCCCATAAATATGGTGTTATGTCGGGGGGGGGGGGTGGAAATAAAGAAAAACAAGGGTCGCGTTATGGGATCAGGATGATGCTGGAATGACTCTGTTGGTCCTGCTTCACATTAGCATTCACATTGTTGGCACAGTTGGTGTGCCGAAAAACATTCCAGGAAGTTCACTACACATCACAAAGGAGAATTTACAAAGGGGGAACCTTTATTAATGCAGAGCGCAGTGATCAACTCCTGCATGTTTATGGCTCACCACACAACAGCAGGCATCCCCTGGATTTCTAAAGAGTGCTGTATGTTCAGTGAATATGCACAGTCTGCATCGCTACACTGCAAAGTATAAGAATAATATAGCACGGTTGTAGTGTAACCTTGGTGTCCTATTTGTAGCTCTCCCTTTCGCAGATTAACTCATGCAGACAGGAATTTATTTTTGGAGCGTGGCATACCAAGGACATACTAAACTTTTGCTTTATAGGGGACAGTTAAGATCATTGAAGTATGACAAAAGTGTGTTTCGGATAAAACTGTGTACGTTGAAGGTAAAAGAAGCGCCACGCGTGCGGACATAAAGCTTATAAAAGGACTGGAAGCGCAATTGGCACATAAATGCAGAACCTTTAGTCTATTGGGCAAGTTAAGGCAAGCATATTCACGCTTCATACATTAAGGGCTTGGCATTGAAAGTTTAAAACGTGCAAAAAAAACCCCCCAAAGGTATAAAAGAAAACATTACAATTAAGGTTGGATTTTTATTTAACTTCCTATGTGAGAATTGGATCAGCTTGTTTGATATCTTTCCTTTTTTTTTTTGCTGGTTGAAAAAAAAAATGCATCTGGCCAAGTTAATAAGAAATCTGTAATTTGGATTTCACTTTTTACAAGTGGCTGCATGCATGAAAGAGTGATTCATACTAGCAGAAAGTGCATACGGGCATTTAAGAAAATAAAATCTCTCATTTAAATGACCCATAGACAGGCGTATGCAAAGTTCCAGTAACTCTAGCTGATATGTGATATTGGCCTTTCTACCATTCTTTATCACTCCAAAATGCCTCAGTAAGTGTTGTATATAATGCCACAACTGATAAGTGTGAGACAAAGACTCACCATTATATTCAAATAAACAAATGTCCTTTAAGGGCCTGGCTGAAGGTGAAAAAGAGGGGAGTGTTGTCTAGACAGTTTATTGCCCCAATAAGAAACCATACTTGAATACGCTGCTTTTTCAGCATTCAATCTATACAAGTCAAACTGTGCAGAGTTGTAAAACTGCTTTTGACCCCCCCGCCCCCCCCAAAAAAAGACCTATAAGTAAATAATCATAATTAAACAGACCGGAGAATTAAGCTTGTTTTGTAAACTGTAATACACCCATCTAGACGTTTAGATTCTTGACCTTGTTTTGTGGAGCCTACATGTGTTTGTCGGTGCCTGAAATCCATAGTGATCATTTTGCACTGTTCAGTTTCAGTTATGTAATTTTTGAGAAAAGAGAGGAGGCAGTAGAAGAGGCAGCGAGCGCAGAAAGCAAACATAATACTGTGTCCTTGACCAGGTCATGCATCTGACAATAGTATATCTACACTGGTGACAGAAGGTCTCATAACTGGCCAACAAGGCAGCGTGAAAACAGCCCGAGGACAGTAACTACTGAGTTATTATTTTCTATATCCTGACCTAATTTTCATCCCCTCCCTGTTTTTCACAGGAGAGTGCTGTGGGATGGAGAGACTTTAAGTTTCTCAGATGTGTCACTCGATGAGCTTTACGACGGCCTCGCGGCGGACAAACAATAACAGCCTGACACTTGCTGAGGAATTGTGAATTGAACATGTGTTTTTTAGGACTCAGTAAAAGATGAAAGGCGCAGGCCAATCTGGGAAGGGTGAGCTATTTCACCTCAGTGTGACAATCAGCGCTGCTGTCAAAACAAGCAGATTTTTTATTTTTATTTTCGGAAAAGTGTCTGCTTCGCTCTTCCGTGTCGTCCGAGGGAGCGACTTAAGCAGAAAGCTTGCGAAATCTGACCTAAATAGCTTCAAGCCCTTACATTATGTTTTTTTTTTTTTTCCTGCATATTCAAGTCTAAAACACAATTTTCACTTTCATCCACTGAGGAACGGTTGCAGGTTTATAATATTTTGTGAAATTGCGACAAAAAAAACAAACAAACAAAAACCCCTTTTGTGCATTCCCGTGATATGAAAACCTGACGCCTCACGGCACATAAAAGGCCCTTTGATTGGAGACGGAGACATATTGTGTCCCCTGAAATATTTCATATTGGCTATTCCAGCTTTTCATTGAGAGGATAATATGCACGTGAGTTTGAGGAAAAGCCATATCAGACACAACTTGTTATTAAAAGCATTGTGTTTTAGACATCACAGCGTATTTGCAGCTATGAATCTTTCTGAAAACACAAACATTTTAACCTGTCGTGACCCTCACCAGCACTCATGATGACTTGAGTGTATCCCCCCAGCTCCTTGATTACATTACAAGTGTTAGATTGCAAATAATTAACTGTCTACAAATGGCATTTTTTTTCTATGTAAAGACCTAAAAAAAAAAAAAAAAAAAATCTGAGCTGTGTGACCCTTTCAGATGTTTTCTCAGCAGCAGGACACCACCAATAGTATGTTAATGGTTTACCAGTTTATTGGTCACTAACATCAGGACTTCTTATGAGCGTATTTCCCAGATCCTGTTTTATTATTTTATCCTTTGATGGCTTTCTTCAGGTGCCCCTTAAAACATTTCCTCCCTTGTAGTCATAAATAACGTCATTAAACTTACACAAAGGACAAAGGGAAAAGTTTTTTTTTTTTTCTTCATGCAAGACTTGAGTCCCGTGGAAAGGGTAAGCAATGCTGAGGATAGGAAAAGCAAATGAAAACAGTTCGGGTGACCTTTTTTGTTACCTGAACTATATCTAGGTCCAGTGATTTTCCCCTTCATATTTGTCATATCGCAACGTGAGCGCCGCTTGTAGGCGATCAATGAGCCCTTTTCTTAAGACTATACAGTAATTTTCCCTGCCACTGTTGATTTTCAATCACCTAAACATGGCATTATCTAGAAAATACAAGTATAGTGGCTCTCTGCAATTACTATAGCGTCCAACTGTTTTCATTATCGATCAGCAAACACCCTTTCCAATGTCCTCCTTTTCATGAACATGTGTATTTAGTTCTTTTGTTTGGTAGCATCAGCCTAGAATAGAGACTGAGGGCACTGAGGTGAAAGGTATTGGATGTTTGCTGGTTGTGCCGATATTGTTTTTCCCAGTGAATGTTTTCCATTTTGAAAAGCATACACACGCAGAGCCTGTCACTTAAACGCTCTCCACAGATATGACAGCCTTTATAGCGGATTTTCACTAATAAATTACTTTTTTCACTTCTGCCTCTGTTGCTCTTATTGTTACCCCACTTGGATATTTGACCTTCACTGTGCAGAGGTGCAGAGCTGGATGCTAAAAAGGCTGTTCTGACACCCGTTTGGGGGGGGGGGGGTGTTCCAAGTTAAGTCCAGGTTCAGTCCAGGTCCAACGTGCAAACTGCAGTGTGGAAACCACCGTTGCACATGTGAACCTTTCAGAGAAACAAGACACATCTGTGTGCATTCAAGGCAATAAAAGCAGTTGAGCTTTTTAAACAAAGAATATTTACTTATTTGTACATGCTGCATTCTTCACGGGCCGCTGGGTGCGAATCTAAGATGGTTTTTTTTCCAGCTATTTTTGGATAAATAATGTGTTTTTTTTTCTGCAAATTTAAAAAAAACAAAAACAAAAAAAAAACACATCACATGGAGGGTCCTTGATTTTAAAATGTTAAAATTTAACAAGCCCATTTCCATGAAAAGAGTTTGACCGGAAATTGTTATGACACATGGGTGAAACAGGAAGTATAAAAGACTCTTTAAACTAGACCTGTGTCTTTAGAGATAGCAAGATGAGTGCTTATTTGTCTCACACCACTGACTGAGAGGGCAGGGGGGGGTAGGGAGGAGATTATGTGCTACAGCATTCCACAAACAACTTCTGCTCTGGTCATGAATCTTTTCTTATTTTTGGTTTTCAGACCTGTTTTCTGCCCAAATTGCAGTAACTTTATTTGGACACAGTTTTGAACAATTTCAGGCGCCGACATAACAAAACTAAGTCGATGCTAGTTTTGCTTTTTAAGTCTTGGTCTACAGTGATGGTAACAGTTTCATATCCAGCTCAGTCCTGAGTGTGGGATCTGTGTGAATGTGTGTGTCTGTGGTGCAGGGGCTAGCGGGTGAGGGGAGAGATCAGTGGCCCACACATGGCTGTAATTTAATGGAGAATTGCCCAGTGGTTCCTGTGCAGATGTAAACACAGCAATAGTCAGGCTTTTGTTATTGCATGACTATGACAACTGCCTTCATCAATAAACAATAGAGTGTTGGGGGAAACAAGGACTCACTGTATGAATAGAACCCCACTGTGTCCACTTCTCACTCTCGTTTTTAGTCAGACACACAATTAAAAAATAGAAGTCTATGCAACAAAAATATCGCAATAATAATTCCTGTTATTGCAAGAATTGTTAACAATTTAATAAAGATTCTTTAATATGAGACCTAAAGTTACACATTAAAGAAGTTAATGCATGACAAGAATGAATATATATATATATATATATATTTTTTTTTTTTTTTTTCTTTTCTAATTAAGAGCTCTTAAT
>JAVDPK010002006.1:491251-529365 GCA_034780415.1 Cichlasoma orientale
CCAGTCACCACACAGACCAAAACCTGTGACAAACCCCATCTGAGGACAACTCTCACCAGGACACCAGTAGGAACAATTGGAATAATCTATATCTCCAACGATGTGTTCCATGCACTGGAAGAAGGTAGTGTGGGGGGATGATGAGGTCAAACTTAAAGAATCTGCAACACAATAAACAAAGAGATAGGGAGAGCTGGGCAGTCCACATCAAGCTGTGAGTCAACAGGGGGCCAATCATTCAAATCTGAGATGCAATCTGGGTCAGGGCCATAAAGATTTACAGGGTGGGACGTGCTGAGCAGAGGGGGTGCAGGATATCAGACCTCTCACACTTCTAATTAGCTTATGAGAAGTAATGGCTACACAGCAGCACAGTGCCGACTTCGCATTGTTGCAAAGAGTCTTATTTATCGGCTCTAAAGTCTGCGGGAAACATCAAATTTGTAAAATATATGTAGCAAGTGAGAGAACCTGAAGATTGAAATAAGTTACTAAGTTGATGGTTGGGTTTTGAGGCCGGAGTATACAGTATACAGAGAAAACATTAATGACTGCAACATGTTGACATGATTTTTGTAACAAAGCAGAAAATCTATCTAGAATACCTGACTGATCATGTTAAGTCACATTAATGCAAGAATTGCATGTGAAAAGATGATGTGTTGCCATACAGCAAAATATGTTCAGACACTTTGAAAATTCTCATATCTCTGAATAAACCTGAGATCCGAACAGAATAATAACAAAAATATTTAATGCAAGTCTAAATGGTAGATTTACCATCAGCTAAAAGCTCCCCGAAGGGCCCTTGGGTGTTTAATGGGGAAATCTCTAAATACAAAAGAACCTGGCAGCCTCCAGCACTTGACAGTGAATGTGGTGGCCCAAAGACACCTGGTGGGCTTTCAGGCTCTGGGCGGAGGTTTACAGCGGCCGCAGACAAAGACGGCCGTGGACCTGACGTACCAGATGTACCGACTGCCTTCTGTGAGCACTGAATGAAACTGTTTATCCCCTCGGCCTCTGCCTATTGTATTCAATAGTATTTACTTACGGGCGCTTAATGTTCGCGTTTCCTGTAAGACGAGCAGCCTAAATATCATAGTTCTTATTACATTGTGCTCATGAAAACACATTTTCTGCTCCCGTGCTGTCTTGTATCGAATTGCACTCTGATTAAAAAATATAATAAAAAAAAAAATAAATTTAATAAGCCCGTTATTTCTTCTTCTTGTAAATACAGTTCAAAGAATCAGATCTCATACTGCCATAAGTGCTGCACGGGGACATGGATAAGAGTGTTTTAGGGTTGTTATAGCAACCGCAGAAATGGCTTTTCTGCTGAACAATAGTCAGATGGGTCATTGGGGAGGCCCAGTGGCAACACCCCCCCACCCCACCCCACACACACACACACACACACACACATCTGCTGCCCTCACATTGAGACTTATGGGATGTTCTGCCGATTATTTTCTGTCCTGCTTCCCCCTTTTCAAAACTGACAGGCTGAGAGAAAGAGAATGAAATTAGGAATTCTGCCAACATCTGTGGAGGAGCTGTGATGTGGTAAGCTCTGATGGGACAGTTTGGATAGAGAGTTTGAAAAAAAAGAGAGAGAAACATTTGGAGAGCGTGCTGAATTTATTAGAGTCAGTGGAGTTGAAAGGTGTGTGACAAATGGTCTTATGAGCTTTGCGAGGTTTATAATGGCAAACAATTTTAGAGGAAGAGCCAGAAGCGTTCAGGATGAAATGCAGGACGCGCTGTATATATTTATGGTACGGCTACTAAATGTTTCTTTACGCGATATATTGAAAATAACAAATTCAAGGGATGTAAAAAAGTCTCTAATGTTTGAGTGATAGATGGAGAAGGGGTGGGGGGTTACTCTGTGAGAGGCAATACTGTAAATTAAAAGCTGGACAAAAAGGAGAAAACCCTATAGTGCCTTTGTCTTTTGATTTCTAGACAGCAGCCTCGGAAGAATTGGATCGAAGCCACCTGCGTGTCTGCAAAGCCACCATGCAGACTGAATAAAGAAGAGACACTTTTTTTTTTTTTTAAATGCTCAGTACATTCACATAAAAGATGTTAAAAGCTGGCGATGTTTGACATAAATGAAACTCTCGAATCTAAAAACCCAAGTCATCAGTTTTATTTATTTTTCCTATTTATTATTTGCAAAATTGCTGCTTTGCAGTCCTGTGCAGCATGACACTAATTACTTCATTGATTCATCCAAAAAAAAAAACAACAACAAAAAAAAACAACTTAAATGGGGGGGGGGGGGGGAATTCAGCTAGAATAAAACACAGTGAATTTCTCCTTCAGAGCAAACATGCGACAGATGTTTTAAAAAGAAACTCTGCAGTGAAGTTTGAATCCCCGTCCTCCTCACTAAATTACTGATTAATAAGTGCTTCCTCTCAGCCTCTCAGGTATGCTTCTACTTAGCATTCACACACACACACTCACTCACTCACACACACACACGCACATACAAATAAACAAAAAGTAATCCTGTTGTCCTCATAGGCAGTGACCAGTGATGCATTTACAAGCAGGAAAAGAAGGCAAAAGAAAGACTTCAGACTTCCCCCGCATCCATATTGATTAAACAAATTTGCCACAAATCATTTTACAAATGCCCAGTGGGGGGCTATAGATGTTGGTGGAAATACCCCATTCATGCTCCGTCCTCCCCGCAGGGCTGGAACCTCGACTCTTGGCTCGTTTAAGCGTGCTGACAGTCTCTGATCCTCTGACCATCTGCGGGGTGGGCTGGTCAGCGCTGAGGGGTCTTTGTGTTCTAAACTTTAGGAGATTTAACAGTGAAACTAGGAAAAAAAAAAAAACTCTTAAGGTGAAGGAGCCCCCCCCTCCTCATAAATCTGGTTTCTAGCTCATTTGCAAGACACACAACTCAAACTGTGAAGTCAAAATGGCGAGGAGCTAAACTGAAGGGCAGCCTGAATGAAAAACAGCTTTTTTTTTTATGCCGAACATTTTCAGACAAACTCTGAGTGAATTTTTACTGGAACTGGAAAACAAGTGGAACACAGCACATGCCTGCTGTGCTCTTTCAGTGACTCATACAAATTTAGGAAAAGACTAGCCCCACCCCCCCCTCCACCACACTTCTCTTTGTGAATGAAAAAGGGTGGAGACAAGTATGTGGAGCGTATGTGAGGATGAGTATTTTTTTGAATGCAGGTGGGTGCGTGTGTGTGCTGGGCTGTTGTCCAACAGTGGAAAGTAACTGAAAGCAACCAATATCACACGCAGAGCTAAAACAGTTTAAATGCTTTTTAATGGGTTCGGTTTTCAGCCCGTCTGTCGTCATTGTCGAGGTCTGCTTGATTTTTATCTTCTTAAGATAATGTGAAATTCACATAAAGAGACAGAATGCTAAACAAACGGCACTGCGATCTGAACAGGCGTGCCTGATGAAGACCCTCAAAACAAACGTTATCATCATATATTCTCCAGGTTCTGCTAAACATCCTCAGTGCGGCTGCTCTGCCTAAAGAGGCCATCCCTCCTCTTCTTGTAACCTCAAACACATGGTAAGCTCCTATTATTTTAACTGCTTCCAGTTACTTCAGATCTCGCTCGACCCCCGAGTGCAATCGAGGGAAGGTACGGCCACATTAAAACAACCAGACAAACCACAGCTTGTTATGAAGATTAGATAATATAAAGTTCACAAACGATTGATTAAAGTCTTTTTGTATCTGGGAAGAATTCTGGATGGTTATATATAAAAATGGTCATATATAAATCATGTACATGCAGTATTTTAATTGCATGTACATGATTAATCTGGTGTCAGCTCCTGTTTTCTCTTCCTAATCATTAGGAACATATGTCTGTACTTCTTCTTTTTTTTTTTTTTTGGTGCTTCTGTTCATACAGAAGTCCAGAGATGATGAGTGGGCTCCGAGGGAACAGCTGAGTTTGTTTCTGTGAAGAACAACAAACTGGTAATGCTTACAGCAGCTGTGTCTGAGCGGGGTTTTCACCTGTGTAACTGTACACATAAAGTAGCTGTTGTTATCTTTAGCTCATAACACATTCTTAAAGTCAGATTCACGCATACGCCAACACGCGCGCTGGATTATGCACAGCAAATGTCCCATTATGCCTTTACTGCAATCTTGAATCTATTCCTGTACTGCACAGCTTATGAACGGACCCTAAACGCTTCCCCAGAAACCCAATCCAACAAAACAGGCCATCGCTCATAAAGACACCACATGAGTGATGTGAGCAGAGCGAGTTATAGTGACCCTGGGACACACAACTCTTCCCTTCCCCAAACGCTGCAAATTCCACTGATTTCTACTCATCTGCGATCTCTAGCAAACGTCACGTCGGCTTCAGGGAAGTATTTACAAGATGTGCTCATACACAAGTTTTACATTACTTGTAAAAAAGTTTTCAGTATTTTTGGAAAGCCTTCTTCAGCAAAGGGCGGCTCGCTTCATTCTGCTGTCCGTAGCTATTTGACGGCAGGTTGTTTGAATTTTTGTTGAGCCGTTTTTCTTCGTTTGCTGCTGCTGTTAGTTTTGGTTGTAGGCTGGATGAGTGACTCAAAATTAAGTTGCTAATAATGGAGATATTAATGTAATTTTTTAGGGCAGACAGCTAAATATCTTGCAGGCGTACCACACTGTACAATTTGATGCTGTGTGGATGAATAACTTGTTTTTGAGTATGTCTAATGAACCAGCTTCTGTGGCTTAAAACGTTAGGGTTATGCATGAAAATAATTACAAATTAATATTTTTTTTATGTTTATCAACAGCGAGCAGGTTCCCACGTGCACGCTCCCCGATGTATTCACCTCTTTTTAACCCATCTAGTCGGAAGTTACAGAGGCTTGGTCCTCCACACAATGAGATAAATATACTACTCCACCCTTGCCTGCAGATTTTTCTCATAAAAAAACCCTTTGATAGTTTAGCCATCTGGCTGAGCCAAAAAAGTCCTCATAAAAGAGGCCCAAATAAGGTCAGGGGTCACTCCCTCCCTAGGTCAGGGGCCCTGGAAGGTTGTTATAGTGGACTTTACTAAAGTTGTCAGCTCAGATCCCCTTGACAAATTAAAGCACATTCTTCTGTTTTTTACAAGTATTCCCTTACAGTCGGACTTTCCTAAAGGAAATGTTTTCCAGGTCAGATGAGAGGTCGGTTACACCGATATGAAATATGAACTCATCTGGGCGGTGCGGGTCGGGAGATGAACTCATTCGTTTTTCATCAATATTTGATTATCAAAATCCATTTATTTATCAGCGTTGACCTTTTTTTCTTTTTTAAAACCATTATCCATATGTGGATGAGTAAACGGCCTTTACTCAACACATAGTACATTAAAGGTGCACTGACAGCCTGTCATTAACCCTGACCTGTCTGAGCCTCTGTCCAAATGTCCAGAGGATGAAAGGTTCGGGCTGGACTTATCTCGCAGACGCATTTGGCCGACTGCTTTCTGTGTGTCAGCACACAGAAACCGCCCGCTAACACGATACAGACGCCGTGAAGTTTGGTACACAGAGATTTCAAGCTACCGTCTCCCACTTAAAAATCTCACACAAGTATTGGATAAGGCGCAAGTTTGCAAGGTTAATGTGAGGCTACAGCAGGAAACTTAGCTTAGCTTAGCTTAAAGACTGTGAAGGTGATATACTGAGCTGGCTTCAAAGGTTAAAAAAAAAAAGAAAACACACAAATAAAAAAGACTGTAGAGAAGAGATGGCCTCAAGTCACTGCGACGTCTCTGAGTGATTGTTGCAGTCAGGGCTGAAATCAGGGTTTAGAAACTAGTGAGGTCCACAATTGTTGTCTCTTAATGTACCTGCGCGCCAGTGACCAGGAGAAAAAGCTACACTTCTGTAGAGATTATGTCCCGGAGTTGCAAAACAAATAAATAAAAATGAATCAAGGTCCAGACCTCGGTGACCTCATAGCTGGTTTTTGGGCTTTTGACCTTTTATTTTGATAAGACGGTGGCAGGAAGACAGAAAACGTGAGAGAAAGACCCGGGGAAAGATACAGTATGTGGTCTTTCTGCGGATTCTGCATTAACTTTATGACATATATGCTGCCTGCTCAACACAATAGGCTAAACAGAGACTCAGTTTTAAAGCCTTTTTGCATTTTGGCTGTCACCATGTTGTTGTTGTTGTTCTGTTTGGTTTTCAGACAACGCCAGGAAGGTCGGTTAGCCAGGTACACCCATAGACCGTGTTTCGTGCCTCATAAAGAAACATAGCTGCTGATTACTGCTGAGTAACTTACAGATAAAATACTAGGATTTGACTCAGCAAAACTGGATTTCTTGAATTAAATGTCACCAGCGGAACGAATGACTCAGATTGGTGGATGTGAAAGTGAACAGACGTGTCGATGCTCACCTGCCGGTTAAAGCAGCCGTGCTTCTGATAATGTAAACTTTAAGCCTTGAATGAAATCGAATGGCTGAGTCATATTTAAAAAAATTATTTCCATAAAGTTGTCATAATTAGCTGTATAGCTAACTGTTTTGTACACCAGACCAAAAACGTGTCTAAATTTGGTCATTAACGGGGCCTCTGGGGTTTGACTTCCTTTGCCAACCTCAAGCTGCAATTTTTGCCCCTATAGCATGTCAGTTATTGACATGTTGGCTTTTTTTTTTTTTTTTTTTTAATCCAGTTGGTGTTTGACTGGAGTTAGCCCAAAGATGCTGGGAGCTCAGCCACAGACTTTATAAGAGAGAGAGACATGGCACTCCAATAATCCTGAATTAAAACCTAAGGCAGAGTTCTGTGGCAGCAGATATGACAACAGAATTTTAACTCTCAGGGGGAAAAAAGTCTTTTTAAAACCTTAACGTGGAGCAAAAATCAAACTTTTTGAACATTTAAAAAAAGAACCAAGCTGGCTGTCTATGAATGTACTATTGTCATCTAACTGCGTAAGGATACGAATAAATATATTGGTTAGATAGATCAATTTATCAACTATAAATATTAGAAAGGTGGGAATAAACATCTGTGGTTAATATGAGAAATAAAAAAGATGATTCTTCCTAACAGGCACTGAATCATTATCAGAGGTGAGGTGGGAGAAAAGGAGCTGAGCATTCATACATCTGTCTTTATACCCTGCGATTTTTCACACATCTGAGGATGTGTTTGGTTTCACCCCTCATGCATTCAAAAACCCATTTAAAAAAGTTGAACAAATGCTGAGCATATGACAGCCCCTATGTGACTGTGGGAAGGACTACACAAAGGCAAGTGTTTTCCACCACACAGCTGCTCAGCTGGAAATTTGTCTTGTTCTCATTGTCTTACTCTTTAAAAGAAGTGCTAAAGCTCTCACTCCATGCTTCAGTCACTTCCTAAGAAAGGTGCTATTGGATGATACATGGGGCAGAGTGTCCGGTTTCAGGGGAAATGGTGAGAGAATTAGTAGAGGACGATGAGCTCCATTTAACACCACTGAAGAAGTGGACCTGGCAAGGCTGTCTGGACCAATCAATAGTGCACAATCTACAGGTGGGGTATGGGGAAAGAGCCCATACCAGACTAAAATCATATCTTTGTTGACAATAAAGTGTATGTGTTTTTATTGTATCTTCTTAAAAATACACAATTATAGTTATAAATAAAATAAGGTTTTAATAAATTATTTAGCATAAAAAATAATATGCAAAGAATTTCTATGAAATGTTGAATAAAAGCGTCAAATTCCAGATAGAAATGCAAACCTTTACAAATAAAACATTTCTCGCCACTGTGACTGAAAATGAGCACATTTTTCCTCGCAGAACTTTTGCCCCGGGGGGGGGGGGGGGGGGGTCCGCCCCCGCGGGGGGGCGCCATCCCGGCGCCCTGTTATTAATATTAGTTAATTGTAGGCTTCTCCATTCAAACCACCACACAGCTGTATTTTTCATCATTAAGCCTGTGTTTATAGTCGGAGGAAATTGGCCTACAACGTAAGTGATAGATAATCAAATCTCAGGAAAACGAACAGCTCGCGGTCACCTACCACGAACCACATGCCGTTTATCCAAGCGCGCGCTTTCTGAATATGGCTACAAATCTGCTGAAATGTGTTTCAAACCTGAATGAATCAGTTGTAGCACAATCCGAGTGTTTGCATCTGTGTTTCTTCATTTACGGACTATTAATTCCTATATAGAAAACTCATTGATCTGGTTTATGCTTTTATTCCAGTGTGTTTCAGGGGAAAATATCTCACTTTTTACTTTACAAGTAACTGTAGTTACTTTTTAACCAGCATTTTCAAATATTTATTTTAGTTGTGCTCCACCCTAACCACTTACAACATTAATTATTTAATTTTTATAGTGTGGTAATGATGCATCTGTGGAATACTTCTGGTGATATATTTCGTTTTTGGCCATGTAACATTTATATCTTTGCTAGCACCTGTTTTGATGATATCTGTATATATTTTTTGTGTGAGCAGTAGATGGATGCGACATTCCTTCAGTTCCCATAACACAGCTTGCATTCCATTTGTTGCACGGCGATGGCATCTTCTTTTTTAAAAGGAATGCATCATAGTGGAATAATTGCCCTACTGCTCTCTCAGTTAAAAGGGATTCAGATGGTTTGGGATCTCTGTCTCTCCCCCCCCCCACCTCCACCACCTCTCCTCTCTTGGGGCGAGGAGAGGAGGAGAATATGAGGGGGATGGGTATTTGACTTGGGAGAGCAGAATTTGGGAGGGGGTTGAACATTTCCATAAAGTTTTTTAACCTCCATTTTAATCTACAGAAACTTTGAGACAACCTTTGCCCTAAAGTGACAACCCCTTCTTCTCCTTATCAGTATCTAAAGTTAATAGTTTGGCTGGCATTCCGCAAAGATTCCACGCATTAACTTTCCAGCAGAAAGTGACATGCACAACTAACAGACATGGATATTGGATTATTTAGAGGTCACATGATCCTCGCTCGGATCATGCTCACCTCTTGTTGGCTGCTGGGAGGTCCAAGTAATGGTGGTGGGACAAGTGATTGCATGAGGCTGTGGCTTATCTCAGCCTACACATGCATGTTCTCACACACACACACACACACACACACACACACAACACTTTTACACTTGTTAATCATGGACCAGCAAGCGTAACAGGTTTTGCAGTAATTTGCTTTGAGGGCTCAGTGTATTTTTGTGTGTTTTCTGGTGGGTGTATCACTCGTAAAATGCTCATTAATGCGCACTTAAATGGATCTTTCAACTCTAAGACAATACTTGTAACGCCGCCCATCCAATTCAGAGACAGCGTTCTATTTCCATACTTCTCATGGGATAAAAAATAAACTAAAAGCCACATAAAAATCATTATTATTAGAGAGACTAGTTGATTTTGAGTTAAGCATATTTAACTGCTGTTTAAACAAGTCCACTGTGCTTTTGGAGGTCTCAGTTATTCATAAACCTTTTGACACCAGTATAATATTTGAAGTTCATTTGATTCATTGCTGTTCAAAAGGCCAAACTGATTTTACATCACTCACCTTGTCAGTCACTGCCTGTTATCTGCAGCACTGCAGTATCGGTATCATACTCGTGTACTTTTGTCCATCCTACTTTGTCGGTCTTATGGTTGCAGCTTCTCCCTGCTGTGGGGCTAATTAAAACAATTTCAAGGACAAAGGAGGAGAACCTTTTGTATCACACAGCCAGCAGTGCAACAGACACGGTGTCAGAGGCGCGCAGTTGTCAGGGATTAGCTGCACTTCGCAGGCGCAGATGGATATATCAGCTTCCCACCACCGGTGACGAGTGGCCGACTATGGACAACTGCCTCAAATGAGCTTTTGGCATGAATTTGGGCCCAGTCTAAGACCTGAAATCAAATGACAAGACAACCAGATGCTGACGTTAGGAGGATGACAGAAAACAAAGGGTCAGTTTTATTTTAGCCGTTCCACTGCAGATTTGTGACAACAGACAAAACCTGTTGATCAGGATATACAGAATGCATATTCAGGGATTTAAAACAAGTTTTGCCAGCTGATCGGACCTACTGGCACCACTATTTCTTCTCACGTTATGAAATATCACACGAGCAGCGTTAAACAGAATGTATTTGTAGTAATATACAAATTAAAAGCATCGGTATTATATCAGCTAATATCACAGCTATAGTAATGCAGCTGGTACAGTATTATTAGCTGTTCTTCCCACACAGAAACCGGCAACTAGTCGCTCTATTTATGGGAACAAACATTCCCAACACCCAGGTCTTTCCCCACATTCCTGAGCTTTGTTGAGCCCACCCCCTTTCTAAAACAGAGAGATCTGATGGTGACAAATCTTCAAACCAACTTCCTCTTCTTCCTTTCAACTCAAGTAATGGCCCAGTGAACTGGATTCTCTCTGTCCTGACTCACATCCTCTGCGCCATAATATTTATGCCGCCTATTCAGAAGGTGGCCTGATCAAATTGCTGCATGAATCACGCCACCGGCACCAGCTCACTAAATTACATCCTGACTAAGAGTCTGAATATTAGTCTGGAATAATAATATGAGAAATAATGGCTTACCTTCCCTGTATTACTTATAAAGTTTTATTTATTGTAACCCTGATGACCACAGCTGCTTGCCTGACCTGAACTGCGTATGAATCTTGGCGGGAATCTTTCTGACTGAGGTGCTGACAGTCGATGCCTCATCCATGCTTTTAGGGCATTGTTGTTATCTCCGTGGCCAGGTCAGACTTATCTCACAGAAGGAACTGTATGTGAAGAGAAACAATAGGCTTGATTGAGTGCATTCCCCACAAGGTGTTAGGTTACACGAGCCTGGTCTATTTAATAGATGATATCTGTCTGAAGGCACTTCGCCACACGATCTTTATCACAAGAGAAATGGTGCATTATTCATAACCTAATTAATTTTCTGTCAAGAAGTCACGATAACAGGAAATAACCCGAGCCTTCGCATTTTGGGGGTCAACTTCAAAGCAGAGTTTGAGATTACAATTGCTAGTAAAAAGAAAATCTGTAACTAATCTGTAACTAATCAACTAGCCGTGAAATGTTGCGATCATATCCAACCATGCAAAGCATTTCATTTACATCTGAAGAAAATACATCTCATCCATAAGCCCCCGTGCGTTCATTCATAGGCTCACATGCCCCCCACTTAATTTTTTTGAAAAAGGCACAATAATGCAATTAACCTAACAAAGAAAATGGTAATCCGCGAGCCAGTATGAGCGCATGGGTGGGGTGCATCTGTAATGACCTGAGAATGACTCTGAGAATGCTTCTGAGGAATTTTCACACCAATAAGCTGCAGGAGAGCCAGACTGACACAGCAAAGCAGCGCTGCTGAAAAAACAAAAAAAGAAGTTGCATTAAAAAAAAAAAGAAAAAGAAAAAAAAAGCATTTCACAGCTTCAGTCAGTTTAAATTTTAAAGAACGATAAAGCGATCAATTAGATGGCGCAAAAACTGCAAACCGGTCGTCCACCTAGGCTGCACTTACATTTATCAGTAACAGTAAGATCCATTATCAGACCACCAGCAGATACATAGCTGGGGGTGGACTCACATATGCTAATAAAGCAGATGTCCAGAGTCCTCAACACATTCCAGGCAGCCTATAAAAACAAAGTGCCTTTCTTCCCCTAGGAGCAGTGCCCCATCCCTGACTGTCTCCAGCAGTCACAAAGCTTCATATAAACACTTGGTGTTATAACCTGGTGATCCCAGCAATGCTCAGGCCCTCCCAGCCACTGTTCCTAAAACAACCACACCATCAGACCGCAGCTCCCCTCGTTTTGGGAGGACTCTGCGTGTTTGGCCAAGGTGTTGGCCTTTGTCTGAAAACTTTCCATGACACTGGAAGTTTCGGGCAACGTCTCTGTGTCACCGCTGTCCAGTGTGCTGGACTCCCGGCTAAATTCATCAGCCATTGTTTTCTCTGCACAGGCATTTATGATGTCACTGCAAACATAAGCTTTGTCCTCAGATGAAGGATCAGCCAAGGTTCGTGCCCCTATGGGGTCAAACAAACAGCAAATATGGACAGGCTATGCCTTTTCATGGGGTTGGGGGGCATTACAGAGGCAGTAAGAGAACTTTATGTAAAGATAAAAAGGCTAGGCATCACCACTGGGGGGGTTTCCACTAGTTACAACAAAGAATGGAAACATCTTTACCAATATTATTTATGCTAATAGTAATACTAAAGAGCCTAAAAAGGATCTCCCCTCTCTTCATTGCTCCATTCTTTAGTGTATCAAAATGAAAACAAGATTTTCTTGGGTCTATCAGTGATTGAGTCCTGCAGTGTAGTAAATGATTAACAATGATGAAAAGGTTACACAGAGAAGCTACACTCAAGAAATAATAGGTGGGATGCAATAAAAGTACTTAGGGCCACCTCAGTGGATTTAGGGAAGTAAACGGTTTCTTGCTTTAGAAAGAAAACCTCGTGCGCCGCATTGAGTAAAATCTGCTGGAGAGAAGAATAATCAGAAGACTTCAGTGTTGTTTTTCGGTGGGAAAAATGTTGCCGTGTTATAATTTTAGCGCCAAAATCCACATTTCTCAGGTGCTTTTAAACTCCTCCCCGTCCACCAAAGGCTCCCATTTTCCCCCCCATTATATAAGAATTAATGAGGCGGCAGTATCTGTGCGCATTAAGCACTCTGAAAGCAGACGTGGTAAACAAAGACTTAAGCGCGTGCACGTGCGCGCGCGCACGCACACACAACAATGGCTTGTATGTGAACAGATTAGATTTCCATCATGTTTGTTGTTTTAGGATAAGGCATGTGTGAACAAAGAAAATATTTTGCTTGCTCATAGGCATCTGCTGAAAACCAATGGAATTTCTGAAACTGTAAATAGGTCTGTTTGCTTATGCAACTGTTTTTTTGAGGACAATAATCACAGTTAACACATAAGTATTGATTCAAAAGGTACATGTGTGTATTTAAAAAAAAAAAAAAAAATCCTACCTATCCTATCCTTGTAACCACTTTGTCCATGTTCCGAACACTTCAGCAATCTTCCAAATACTCTTTTATCAAATCCACTATGACTGCAATTATGGAACGTTTAAGAACAATCGCATCACTGTGTGATGGCAGTCTGATGAAAACAAATGTTGAACCACACAAAAACTGACTGTGCTGCCCTGCAAACTGTGAGAACGCGCGCACAGGAAAACACAAAGCAACATGCTGACATATGAGAATGATCAAAGGTTGTCACAAAACCGAGCATAAAAAAACAAATCCCATATCTGCGCGGAGCCAAACCTGATGGCCCAAGACTAACACTTGGCTCGTGTTCCCAACAAAACCTGCGTCCCGCCACATATGGAACGGGAGACAAAACAACCGGGCGCTTGTTTCCCTGTGAGTATGTGTGGCGCTGATGTGCACGGCCATAATGGTGAAAACATGCATTTGTTTAAAAGGTAGCGGCACAGAAACAAGACAGGAAAACAGCAGCTGAATGTCTTTGTTGCTGAATCACACAAACAGCTGATATTTGGTTATTCGCACCCGCTGAATAAAGGACATTATTTTAAAAGGCACTGGCTCTGTGCTGAAGAGCAGGAGATACTGTAGCATTCTTTTGCCCACTAAAAGGACTTTTATGGGCTTTGGTGCTCCCCCTGCAGCCTTGCCTATTGGCCCAAAATTATACTTATTTTTGTGCACCCCCCCCCCCCCCCCCGAGGACTGGTTTTAAACTCTGCTTTCAATCTTAAAGAAACAATAACAAAAAGGGCCTGTCAGTGTAATGCTTCCTGACAGCCCAAGATAGACGACAAAAGACAAAAACAACACCCTAAACACTCAAATGCTAAATAAATACCACAAAATAGTGTCAAAGCTCTGGGAGAGTGTGAAAAGCTCAAGAATCGCAGGGGCAGATTTGAGCAGCTTTGAATCGCGCGAGTTCATTAAAGAAGAACAAACATGCAGGATGAAATATACAACCACCCGCAGAGGCAAAGTCATTTTAAAACCAGAGTTCGCCCTAAAGTGATACTATTGATCCTCTCCGAGACGCCACAATAGCCTAATAATGTCTCGGCAAATAATCACATTGCAGTCAGAAAGGCGAAATTGAGGTGTCTTTTTGTTCCTCGACTGATCAAATAGCTCTTTCATCATGAATTTCTATCACAAAGACAAAAAGAATTGAGCACAGACAAGATAAAAGCCTCCAGCGCGCTGAGAAATCAAAATTCACTTAAGATGTCAATAGTGTCACAGCCAAAAGATGCCTGCATTGGAAAAACAAATCCATATCAATACTTCACCAATCAGTTAATTTCATTAAGGCATTCAATGCCATTTACTGATGGGATAGCAAATTGTGTGCAAACAAACCAAAGGTCAGGGATGTATTGTTGAGCTGAGGGGCAGATTGTATCTGAAGGAGTGAAAAACTGTTCGGACTCAGTGGCTGATTCATAACCGCCTCTGATGAAAGAAACAAACAAACTAAATGAATTTAGCACAATTTAAAACCACTGGCTGTGTGATCTGCACTGGTTGTTGTCCATCTTTCGGCTCCTTTTCAGGAGCTATTTATGTCCAGGAGGAATGCATCACAGCTTACGATTTCTTTAAGCAGCTGTGAGTGGAAATTGCTTTTTTGGGAAGCCATTTATGGCCTCATTCAAAGGCTGGCATCTCAAACACAGGAAGGAAGGAAGGAACTGAGAAGTGCCATACAGTATTTTAAACCCTTCCTATATTTTGCTGAAAAACAAAACCGAGCTGGTAGAACACACTCCTGTTAGGTTTTATATTTCAAGTTTCTACTGTAACCGATTCACTGTTTGCCCCCAAAATATACACGGAAACATGGAAGATTTCACCCTTTGTGGTGCTTCAAACTTTCTCCCCAAGCGAGCCTCTCAAGACATTGCAAGCCATAAAAAAGGCACTTAACCCAGCAATGACGTCACACGTGGAAGAGGAGAGGAGGGAGAGAAAGGCTCTGTCCTCCTCGAGGGTGCTCAGGATTATGGCCTGGAAGTCTGTTAGATAATAGATCAAAGGGATACATCAGAGTGCTTCTTGTTTTTCCCACATAACACTCATATTCATGCATAATGGAATTTCAGGATCCCCCCCCCCCCTCCCCTGCCTTCCCCTAGTTCCACCTGAAGAAGAGGTGGCACAATGTGCTCCTAAAATCTGAGCTCGAGCGAAAGCGCTGATAATGCAACTCAAGCCCAGAACCAATGCAGATTTGGTGCATGCATTTAGGCAGCCTAAACTGGCTTTATGCTGCTTAAATCATACAAAAAATAAACTCTATTCAGGAGTGGAATGCCTGTTTTGATCTGTCATTTGAGCACAAGATTGAAAACCATCCCACTGTGTTGCAAGTAAAATGAAAATTCGAGCACACTTACTCTGTCTGTCCAAAACACAACTCACAAAATAGAAGTTAACCCTCCTCTTTCTTACCCAGCTAGGCCAGCTGTTTTTCCATCCCCAGTGTCGATGCTAAGGTAACCGGCTACAGACACAGCAGTCGGCCTCCACATTTAATTCTTGGTTAGCACTTTCAAAATATCAGGATGCATTTCAACCTTTAAGTGACTAGCAGTCCTACCTTACAGAAACACAGTGGGACAAAAGTTGTAGCATTTCTCGAGAAATGCAGCAATAATGTAACAAAAAAAAAAAAAGGAAGCACTGCAGTACAGTGCTGGCAAAGAATTTATTTTTTTTAAGCATCAAACTCCTTCGTCTGAGTTTGTGGCCATGCTGAGCGAGAAAATGTAAGCGTCCGCTTCAGCAGAGCCATTAGTGCTCAGAGAGGAGAAAGAAATCAATGGTCAAGTGTTTACACGGGAGAATCCTATTCAGGTGCAGCATCCGCTCACTGCGAATACTAAGTGCTGAAGTCTGAATGTAAAAACGGCCGGAATAATAGAAAGCAGCAAGCAAAAAACGGGCTCTTTATTGAAAAATCTATTGGGAACGCAACTCGCCTTTTAGAAACTAAGACCTTGATATGCAACCTAATGTTTTCTGCAATTGACATCTGCTTTATAGATTCAGAACGAGGGCTTGAAAATATTTATTTGTTTTTAAAAAGCTATCCATACAGAATATGTATAATCAATACTACAAGGCAGCAGCACGTCTGAACACTCCATAAAGCAGAGTAATCTTCACCCTTTACTCTTGTCACTCTGCTGCCACCTTGTGGACAAACATAAAAATACATCGTACAAATACATTCAGTCACTTTCACATTATTATTCTTTTTTTTTAGTTTTAAAATAAACAATTTTTCAATATATTAATTGAAATAAAGTTTACTTTAAATTTCTGATGCCTCCAAACGTGACGCTTGAAAGTAAGAGTGCATGAAATGAAGTCTGAATGAAATATTTGTTCTAAAATGTGAAAACTAAACAGTTGTGCCTCCAAACTCAACGGTTTTGTTGTTTTAGTGGTTACCTTCAGACCTACAAGTCGCTATCAGCAGAGAAGTAGCTTATGATGCAGTTTCAGTCTTTTCACGTTCAGAAACACACAACGCCCTCCGCTCACTGTGGGATGCTTTCCAGTGTGTGTGAATCTGAGTAGAGGGTGTGAGGGGAGAGCTGCTCCACGGCGCTCTGCTGCGGCTGAGCGGACACTATGAGTGGAACGCCGTGGATGACCACGTTCTGGCTGCCCAGGCTGATGTTTGGCACCAGTAACGCACTTTCCACACAGGGTAAGGCACTCTCCTCAACTTTGACCGTCTCTGCTGGCTTGGACATGTCCACGTCAGGCAGAGGTGCTGTGGCCACCAAAGCGGCGTTTCCTTCTGTAACCACCGTAATCTCTGTGCCGCCTTCCTGGATCAAAGCGTTGAGGCCCTCCAGTTCAGAGCAGGTGGTGATGAACGTCTGGGTGCTGCTGCTGGAGTCCTGAGCGGTTATGGCCGTTTGCAGCAGGGCCTGGTGGAGCGGGTTGTTGGCATCTTCGGTGCTGAGTTGAGTCAAGAGGACAGTCTGGGGTTCAAGGGTGGCTTCTGTGGTCTGGGATGACCCAAGGGGTTGTACAGGTGCCAGCAGATTAACCTGCTGGATCATGGAGTTGACTACCATGTTCTGGTTTTCTGGGCTGAGCAAGACCATGTTACTCTTATTCTGGCTATCCCCGGCAGTTGAGATTAAGGAGTTATCCGCGCCTAAAGGGTGAGATACAATGATTTTAAGTTGTGCATTACTATAAGGAGGCATTGGGCTACACGAGATAGGAACTTCAAGCTGAGCGTCGCTCTGCGACATTGCAACGGGAACCAAGTTGACTGCATCCGCAGGGGTGGAGAGCTGCAGCTGCAGCACATTCTGAGTGTCCCTATGCTGCTTCTTGTGGCTTCGCAGGGAGTCCTCCCTCACAAACGAAGCGTCACACGAGTCACAGCAAAAGGCTCGAGCTGCATCCAGTTTGGCCCGATACCGAGAGCTGACGGGCTTTGGAGAGTCTGTGCCTGAATTTTTCCCTCCACCCTTCCCACCGCTGCTTTTCTCAAGCTTATCCGAGTGACACTTCTTCTTGTGAATGACGAGATTGCTGCGCTGCTTGGAGGCAAAGTTGCAGAAGTCACATTTGAAAGGGCGCTCCTCGGAGTGGATCCGCTCATGAACCTTGAGCGCCCCCTTGCTGGAGCAAGAGTAAGTGCACTTGGAACACTGAATGGGCTGAACGGGTTGGTGCTCTCTCGAGTGTTGTCGCAGAGCGGTCTTGTTGGCACACTTGAAATCACAGTGCACGCACTGAAAGGAGTTCTCCGTGCCATGCTTGATCTGAATGTGAGATTTCAGGTTGCCTTTCATGGCGCAGCGGTACTCACAAAAGTCACATTTGTACGGCTTTTCACCAGAGTGAATCCGGACGTGCCTCTTCAGGTCTGAGTTTATTTTGAACTTTGCATCACATTGTTGGCACTGGAAAGGTGCATCTCCTTAGAAAATACATTAAAAAACAAACAAACATATTTTTACACCAGCCTATAGAATGTCACAGAGTTGCTAACAATTTTTGGACTTTTTGCTACCTACCTGTGTGCGAGCGGAGATGCACGGTGAGCTGGCTGGAGTTGCGGCTGGCGTAAGGACAGATCTGGCATTTGAACGGACGTTCATCATAGTGGATACGCAGGTGCTTCTTCAAGCTGCTGCTGTCTGCTGCTGCATAGGGGCAGTGCTTACATTTGTGCGGCTTTTCACCTGTGTGCGAGCGGCTGTGCATGTTGAGCTTGTCCCGCCGACTGAAGCGCTTGTGGCACAGTTCACATTCAAATGGCTTCTCACCTGGATGGTAGATGGAAAAACAACTGGCGTCAACACCTTACTCTGATGGGGCTTTGCAACCGAGGAAGGCATTAGCGTACCGGTGTGGGTTTTAAGATGCCGCTCCATGTCTTTTTGGCCATACTGCGTCTTGAAAGTGCAACCTGTAGATCAAGAAACAAAAAAAAAAAAAATTATACAAGGTGTGTGCAGCCTCTCCACAACTTTGTTCTGAGTATCAGATCAATCTGATAGGTTTGAGAAAGACATGATCTTATTTAAAATATAATCTTTTTTTTTTACTTTGACCCAATTACAGCAAAAATATAATCAGGTGATCTAGGCGTCCCTGGTAAACAATGGGGGCAAATACTTTTTCCCAGCACTGTGCATTCTAATGAAATGAAGCCTGAGCAGCAGGAAGTGCAGTTCTTCGTGTTGGAGGCTGAAGAAAGAGAATGTGCTGGACTCATAAACAGCAAGAGGCACCAACCTGAGAAACAGCAGCTGTGTCTCTTTGAAGTCAGGGCAGGCTTTAATTTTTTGGAAGGTGTTTTCTGGGCTTTGGTCAGGATCTTTTTGACACCTCTCACAACACAGGTCTGGTAGGTCTCCTCGAAAACAAACTCAGTGCTGGAGTCTGGCAGGAATTTGACAGGCAGAGTCAAGTTTTCAGTCAAATTACAAACAAAAAGCAGAAGAGGGGTACATTACCTGTGAGGGTGGCTGTGGCAGTAGTGGTTGGTGCATCGGAGGTGGGCAGGGAACATTCATTTTGCTTATGGGCGAGAAAGACCTTATAATTATTGTACTGCTTTTTGCAGAAACCACAGATGTGGATATCTGGGCTCACCTCCACCACCACAGAATGTCCTGCAGCCACTTCGGATGGCAGAAAACACAAAACAGGAAACAATGACTTCAACTGGACGTTGTTTACTGCACAGCTGTGAAACTGATTACAAGATGACTACAACAATATGCAGCTCAATCATGATATCCTAGAGTTATCTTCTAGTTATGAATTTTAACTGTTTTGCTTTACCTTCAGCGCTGTATGCTGCCATTTTCGAGGTGGTTTTGCTGGAGATCAGCTCATTTTATGGTTCCTCTAAGCCCTCACGGCGTCCATCATAGTTTTAAAATAACCCGAATGGGGTCCAAAATTAGCCGACAGAACATCACTACCCGTTTTAAAATGCGAAATCTGCCACGGTTTGCATATTAATGACAGTAGCCCTTCACTTCTCTGTCTACACTGATACAGATGCTTTACGACATTCTATGTGGGGTTTACGGCAGCTGCACAAGCGCTTGTTGGTGTCGTCATATGTTGCTTTTAAAATTGTGGGAAAATCGGACGCAACGTAACAACTTAATAAAAAGTGATACATTTTAATACTTTTTTTAAAAGAAAAGTTTAGTGACCTAGTTTATATTTTTTACTTATTTGCTAAATGCCCAAATTTAATTGTCAAATAGATAAATTTCTTTACGTGAATTAATAAAAACAAACAAACCCGCGTTTATATTTAACCGCAGTTGACTGTCCTAGTTAAAATAAACACAAATATCGTTTTTAGAAGCCGTAAGAGCGGGTCAACCCATTGCTGTGATACGTCAGCGCGTTCGCCATATTGAATGTGGCAGATCTGCGCTGTAAACTAATACAAGTAAGTGGACTGAACATAATAAAGCGCCTTTCTACAAAGTTCTTTAAGTTAATGCCTCATTCACAAATATATATTTGAAGCTGATAGGCACCAAAAATAAAGTAACTTTCTCTGATAATTATAAATGTTAAATACTCCACGTATGTTTAGGGTATAGGCATGGTGTGAACGATAGACAGGTATGTATTTCAAAAACGAGCACATGAACGCGGCATCATTATGTTGTGGTTGGCACCCTCAGCCCAGTGAGCCCTTCAGGCTCTGCTTCCCAGGTACTGAACCAAACTAAATCTGATTTTAACACGTTAATTTAAAAAAAAAAAAAAAGATACCTTATATAAAGGTTTAACGTATTAGTTGCATAATTTGCCTTGGTACCACCTGTCGTGTTGGAAATGTCATAAAGAGAGGCAACAATGGCTTTTACATGCGTGCTGAAACTATTTGTTGGACCATATAAATGTCTAATGCTAACCTACGCTGGCACAAAAATCAGCAGTGAGCTTTATTGTTTACCCTGGACAGCCTTAACAATTGCTGTGGTACCTGCAGCGACTTAATAGAGTATTTCTCGTGTGTAAGGTAAGCTTTCAGATGGTAGGCTATTTAAATATACATGCACTACCATTTTCAAGTAAGGGCAATTTACTTGGTTGTTGGGGTGAGTGAATGAGAATGCCTCTTTTTTTTTTTTCTTTTTTTTTTTTTTTTTATGCCAGAGCAGTTGTGCTAGTGTGAATAAGCCATGAAAGTGACTGACATACAGCTCCATTTTCAGTGGCAGGTCCTTAACTGCCTGATTGCCACTGTGAAGCTCAGGAATTTCCTTACGCTGACTTTCTTGCATGGCAAAGGCATAGGACTGATTCCTTCCCTGCTGAAACAGCAAATCCTTGAGACAGACAGGAGGTACACACACACACACAGACACACACACACACACAATTGCAAGGTCTTTCATAGTCTACCCACATGAATGTGACTAGTTGATTATCACCCTATTTGAATTACAATTTGTCAGGTATAATCCATAAATGTTCAATTACCCATATGGCAAATGCATAGATTATATTATTAGCAAAGCACTGTTTTCTTAGCAGTTTGAAATTTGATGACACAGCCCAGAAGGAGCAAAGACATGAAAATTAGCTAGTTAAATAAATAATTACATCTGACCCAAGAGTGTGCAAATCATATGCACATAAATCCGCCCCACCCTGCAAATTCAGTATACTCAAATGTACATCAAAAGACCACATTTACACGTGACACACAAATGACTTAGTGCTGGTGTAATTAAAAAAAAAGAAAGAAAAGAGTTATGTCCCTCCTGTCTTCCTCCCTGCAGTGAAGAACAGGCCAAAATGCTCCCTACTTTGATCCAGACCTAATTTTCACAGAACTGCAAATCAGTTTTTTTTTTTTCACTTTTCACACTCAAAGCTTAGGCTTCTCCTCCCTCTTGTTATGATTGAGCAGTTTGGTGACTTCATTTAGCCCAGAAACACTGCAGTAACAGCACTGAAAATATTCCCAAATATCACTGCAACAAACAAATGTCTTCCTTTATTATTTGGTGTGGTATTTTTTTTTTTTAATTAATGATTTGGTTTGAAATATCAGAAAGTAGTGAGAAGTGCTCATCAAAGTTTCCCAGTTGCTTTTTTTTGTGTCTACCCAAGAATTTAAAATCCAAGGATATTAAGTTTCTGATAGAAAAAAGAAAAAAAGGCGGCAAATATTCTCATGTAACAAGTTGAAACAAAAAAGTTTTAGCCATAGAAAAAACACGAGCTATGAATTAATGATCTGATTGTTGCCATTGTTTTCTGCTGAACTAATCAGTCAGTTCACTATCTGATTAATTTCCAATAGCTCCGGGTTGATTACCCTCCATGCTCTTGACTGTGTTTTCACTAGGCTTCCATCTCTCGTTATAAAACAATAAAACCACTTCCAGTTTTTGCATTCAGAAACAAACTGTCATTTGGACGTCCAGCTGTGCCAGTCCTAATTTGTAGACATGCCCCTTTCCCATTCATTGAGACACCCGTGTATTCGGTGAGTGATGTAATGTCCCTCTTTTCCCCAATGAGACAAGGGCAACAATAGGGGGGAGTGCCTCTGTCACATTATTTTCCCCCACTGAGGCACGCCAGCTGCTTACAGTTGCTTAATGGCTACGAGCTGTCACAAGGCATCACAGCCCACTGCCACACAGGAGCGGCAGATGCTTTAATTGCACAATGACTTGTAGGTTGTCAACAGCAATTATACCAGGCTTCCACCTGAGGGCACCCAAAGAACACCGTCTACTCACTTCACAAACAAACCTCAAAAGCCGGCTGCTGCACGTAAACCTGATCTCGGAATCTTGCGTCTGTCCAGACAAGAGCTGCAGATGGATTCTGAGTCTCCTTTAAGCTTAATGGTTTAGCCATGTTGTGCAAGGATATGGGCAGCATTGTCAAGCAGCACGCTCAGGAGCTCAAAATCATATTTAGACATAAAATATTTACCCAGCTTTGTCACCTTAGGGCCCGCTGCCCACCGTGCTGCGGCAGGTTGTGCTGTTCAGAGTTTGAGTAATTTTGCTCATTATTAATTCATGCAGTTTTTTTCCTTTGCATTTCAGGGGGAGGCTCATTTGCCGCCGCCAGTCCTAAGATTATCATCATTAAGAGGAGGCAAATAAATTGGTGAGTTCAGAGCTGTGCTGCAACCTGCTTCAACCCACATTTGTTCTTATATGCTAATGACTTGTTATTTATACAATTCCAAGCAAATACTGCGTAATGTGTTTAGATTTGTTGTCTATTCTATTTCCAGACAGCACCGAACTCGGAAAACCAAAACACGCGCAGCGACCTTTGGTTTGTCGTGTCAAATTGAATGGCTAAAAGATGTCCCGTGTCCCGTGTTTGTTTTGAGCCATAAGACAAATTATACACACATGTATGAATTCCTTTGGTCAACAGCTGCCATCTCAGCATCAGATAAAACAGAGCCAAAGTCTGGGAACCATCAGATGCCTCAGACACTCCCACTTTATCATATAAAAAAAAAAAAAAAAAGACACTGTACACAAGCATGCAGACAAACACACACATTTGTACACGCAAGCAAGTGCAGCCGTGCTACACACAAAAGGCGCGTATGCTCACACGCAAATCAGTGCTATGCTCTTTGTATCTGCCAAGTGATGCAGATGATAGAGCTGCAGATGAGTGCAGGCGAACCAGAGACTAGAGGGTACATGTGGCTTCATAGACAATAGCAGGCCGTAGCCCTAGGAGGAGTGTGTGCAATCCTAAGAAACATGCTGGGATATAAATTAAGACAAAAATTTAAGCCTTTTTTTCCCAAATGTAGTTCAGAATTCTCAGTATCGCCAAGTATCGCATTTTTTCTGCCGATGTGGAAGCGCGCAAGAATGCAAATGTGGCCGCAGTAACAGATAAATAATTTGCTTTCTCGTCTGCATCTCAAAAGTATGCTCCTATCAGAATAGACATGTTTATCAGTGCAGCCTGCTTTGGAAAGAAGGTTCTGCAGGTTTCTTGTGTTTCGCTCTAGTGTCAGCAGGGGGTGTCCAAAAGCAGTCTAGAGAAAGAGACCCCTGTGCTTGTTTGAAGCAGCTTACGAGGCAGTGCTCCAGTTTGTAGTAGCTGACATTTTGGAACCAGTGGGTCAGCAAAATGGAGAAGCCACGGAGATGTATCAAAACCAGTGAGACTTTTGATTACAGGATTGTTGTGTGTAATTTATTGCGGGCCTTTGGTTATTCTTTATGGCGTGTCCTTATTATCTTTGCTGGGAAGTGACCGTGATTGCGTTCTACTAGTTTTCTGGTGTTGCTTTCTTCTCCCAAGTAGAACAGAGGAGGAAATGAGGCCACGGGCTGAGTACTTCAGGTTTGGGCCGATCTACGGAGCTAAATCTAAACAAAAGACGTGTGCAGGTTGTGCATGTGTGCGTGTGCGATATGCGAATTTGAGCGCGCGCACATAAATTTTTTTTTTTTGTGTGAAATTGTCAATGATGTCACGACGGAAGAGAGAATTTTGATAGTTAGACAGATAACAATGAGGGTGGCTTATTCATGCCCTACACACACACCTATAGGCGCACACACAGCATCATCATCGTCACAGAGGGAGCAAGGCTCATAATTGGACAGAGGTGTCTGTAGATAATGAAGCCAGACCTCACACCTGCCAAACCTTGGGGATTTCACTTGACTGGCCACTTAAATCTTCCTCACTCTGTGGGTCTGGAGGGCAAGAGAGTGAGTAAGGAACTAATGGAAAAAAAGCATGCGCTACAGGGAGGATCCCTGTCAGCACGAATGTAGTGCGGACCCCCCCCATCCCCATCCCCACCCCACCGCTAACGCAGCCCCCACAGCTCGTTCCATACAGCACCCACCTCACTTCACTTCACTGTAAATCCTCTGGTGTCAAGGATTTCAGACGGAAATGGGGAAATGCTGCACCAGCTATTTTGTTTCAAACTCTCAAAACACTCGCTTCTCCCAAGTTGTCTTTGGTGACAGCGTTGTGTGCGGGAAGCGTATTGTGCCAGCTTTTAGCGGGGTGTCATTCGAGGTGCTGAAAGGGAAATCAGATAGACGCTTCAACAGAGAAATACTTCTATATAGAAAGTTTACCTGACAGTCATCGGTGATGGTGTGACACTATATCACTGGTAGCAAAAAAGCTACACCAATTAGGGATCAAGTTTACTCGGGCGAAATCTTAACAATTTATGGGCAACAAAATGGAATTTCACTTCGTCTTTCTTCGGGACTTGATCCGTAAATGAGGGTTGGAAATCATTGTCGCTCCGGATACAGATAAAAAAAAAAAAAACGGTCGAGAAAATTCTGCTTATATGTTATTCTTTTGTTTTCTGTTTCATAAAAACACAGACAGCAACAAGACACCGGGGGGTTATCACTCTTTGTTAGCTTGTCATGAAATCGGCCATGCCAGTTTTAACATATGAGCTTGTGTCTGCTGTCAAAGGGTTTTAGTGGTAAATGGTGGGAATCAATAACTTTGTAGTGCTAACAGACACAAATAGAGACCGGTAGCTTTGCTTGTTTAGCCGTATCCAGATGGCCTGAGTGCATTTGTCATATTTTATCCTTTTCTCTGCAGATATTGGATAAAAAGGATAAACACGCACCTGTCAAACTCCGCTGTCTCGCTGAAGTTGCTCTGTGCTTCTTATGCTACCCCACGCCAAGTCGTGCATTAATGCTTTGACTTTAGGGGCTGGAACAAGGTTACGCGGAGAACCTCGATCATTTTTCTCTGTGGTGAGAAATCTTCACACAGAGACAGTAGCGGTTTCTGATGGAGATTTACATGCGCATCTAAATACACGACAGCGGCACAGAGCGCGATGGATTTTTAGGCGAAACTGCGTACAGTGCGCACAAACTGGCAGATTTACCGCAGGGTAGTAACAAAACTGTGCACCATTTTATTGGGTGCAGTGAATGAATGAATGAAATCGTCACCTTTTGAATGAGGCTTTTATTCAGGGGTATAAAAAAAACCCCTTTGCTCATCTTGGACACTTTCAGATCATTTTTCCAGTGTCCGGGGCAAGTTGGGAGGTAAGCGAGCCCTGGTGGCTTCCACGGCTTGTGATACCCAAGAGGGAAATCTTGCAATCAACAGCAACAAAACCCAGCTTCCACGGTGACGGATAGTCTTGCATGTCCACCTAGTGTTTGTGCTCTAAGTGCTCAACATACGTGGGCGATAGCTCACCTCACCCTCCCGTGTGATAGATCATGGATAGACAAAAAGCTGTGTGAGCGCAGCCGGTTTTGGGAAATGCGCTGTAACCGTAGACCCCGAGTCATCATCGTCCCATCTTTTACCAGCTTTAGACACTTTTAGTCGTTGGGCAACATTCGCTAATGTGGATCTTCTTTCCAAATTGCGATGATAAGCAACGCTGAAATGTGCCCTGAAATGAAATCACACGGAAACCGAAAGCTTATCAAGATGAAACTGTGCAATAATACAAGAATTATCCATCACCATCCATCATGTATTTGTTTGCAGGAAACAGATTACATGGATCTTAATTGAAATATTATTTTACCTCCATTTGAATTATTTATGCGTTTGCTGACTAGATTCATACCTCAGAGAAAAACATGAACACATTATGTGATGCAAGAATGCAAGTGTGTATTTGTGAGTATTTCTCATATATTATTCAGAATGTAGAGTCAGAATATGGTCTTACGTAGCCATATGAAGGATATCAAAGGGCCTGTCTTTGATACAATTTATTTGAGATCCACTGGCCAGAGCCGAGCTGTCCATTGGCCTTACATTGCTAATGAGATCGGGGGGTAAAATTGAGAGTGGTGGGCTGGCTGTCATCCGCTAGGTGATGGTTTTAAGACTAAGCAGTGATACTTCATTAATTAACCTTCACATTCTATGTAGATCTGCTCATCAAGATGCAGTTAATTAAAGAAAGGTCATTCCAAGGGCTGCTGGGAAGCGGCATTATTACAATGGAGGGATGGCACTGCTTTGAGCGAGATAACACAGGGGAGGGGGGGGGGGTGCAGGGAGGAGGCGATCACCCAGTCATCACTGAAATGGCAGAGCAGCTAGCCAAAGCCAGTTTCTGAACTCCTGATATGGACCGCCACGGTTCAAGAAAAAAGTATTTTTTTTTAGGTTGTTTGTGTGTTTTATTTCTTATTTTCCCTCTTTTTATATAGAAATGCACTTCTGAAAGGCTCTAATGGAGAAAGCCTCCCTAAAATATTCATTACACTCAATCGACAGCATCTATCTTTTAGCATCTCGGTAAAGTTTTTCTGCTCTCTTTCTGCAGCCCCGTTTCTTTCCTGCCAATTTCTCGGATGAATTTTACTTACTCTGACCTCGCTCAGTGTTGAGGAAAAAAAAAACAGCCATCTTGAGTAAATAAAAGGCCAGGAACTCAGCGACATATAAAATAGTTATGTGTCATCTGTAAGTGAAATTCACTTCAGGTTGGTGACTTATTCATTTCAATTTCCTGCTATCTGTCTATATAAATATACATATATATATATATATATATATCCTTGTCACTGTCTGCTAAAGCACAGCTCAAAATATCTAGTCTTGTTTCAGAAAGTGGATCAAATAGCTACTTTGTTTTGTTCTAAAAGTCACCAGTATATGTCAATATGCCTCTGAGGCTTTTATCAGTCACAAAGTGATTGTTTTTGCGCCGGCCTGCGTGTCAACCTGAGGACGGCGACAGTTGGAGCACACTATGAAGTAATGCTTCTGTAGAACTGCCTCTTGGCCAATCGCACAAGTGAGATCGGACTTAGTGTTACAAATGGCTTTCTGTAATGTTTTTGCCAAGTTTTATTTTTTGATAATGCACCCCCCACCCCCCTCAGCGCTGTCTTGTTTGGAACCTTGGTGTCAGTTTTTCAAAATGTTGCTCCGCTGCAAAATTGTAGCGAGACATCAGCACCTCCCCTGTGTCCACTCAGTCCTCCCGTAGTCATCCCTGAGTGTCTTTTGGCATTGCTTCCAATGGCAAGTGTGGAGACAAACGAGAAACCGTGCTCAGACCTGCACGCGCTTCCATTCAAGGATGTGTGTGCGTGTTGTTTTTATATATATATATATATATATATATATATATATCCCTCCCACTCTGCAACGATACAGTAACTGCTGACCCCGGACACAGTGCCATTATGGCAGACAAGCAGGGCTCCCCTGGCAGCGGCTGGAGCGGCTGGTTGCTAGGTGGAGAGACATTACCGCGGGCCTCTGCAATAATTTATCCTAAGAGCGCGGCGAGCCGTCATGTAGCCCCTGACAGAGAGCTGCAGTACTTTATCTGCCTGCCTGTAAATCAGCCATGTGTGGGTGCAGACGGCAACATTGTTTGATCTCTTTCAGACACTCTAATAATCTGCTCCCCTCTGATTGATACCTTCACACAACAAAGCACATTACACCAGCACACCACAGCAGCCATCACTGTGTGTGTGTGCGTGTGTACGTGGGAGTGTGTACGTGCATGCGCTAACGTCTAGCTGTATGAAAAGTGTCCGTGCTTGTGTGTGTGTGTGTGTGTGTGTGTGTGTGTCTTTCTGGTGGTCATCAGTATTGCCAGTGGCCAAGGGAGGGAGTATAGGGGATGAATTAGTCTTGTGCAGAAACACAGAGTCATTTGGAGTCTCTAAACCAATGACAGGGTAAAGGGTTCACAAAACGATCTTGGATGAAAGGAGGGGCAGAGAGAGAGGAAGTGCCACAAAACTAAAAACAAAACACAGCAAAGAAAATAACGGGAACTGTTATTCTTCTGTTAAATGGTGGCTGCTTTCACAGATATTATTTTTTTTTTTGGAGGAGTGCGGCCTACTCTCGATGTAGCTACTTGCAATCAGAAGCTTATGTATGAAAATATTTAATAAAGCATTTTATAATTACAGACTTGTAAAAAAAAATCTTGGGAAGAACAATTTTGCCCTGTTCAGTTTTCAGTACAGCAAACATTTTTGAAAATGAATGTTTAGTCTAGGCTTTAACAAACACAGAAAATGTAACTACACAGATGAATGCTTGGATTTTTCCCCCCCCTTAAAATGCTGATATCTTTTCATGCCATCCATGGCCTTCTTTCAACTCAAAGTGAATTGCATCCTTTCCAAATTGCCTTCCAACTCCTTGCTTGATATGGCTCATATACAAAGGAGAGCAATGTCCCGTCCAACAATACCCATACCATTTGTGCTGCTCAGCTTCAGAATGTCATTGGTTTGAGTGTGACAATAAAACATAACTCCACCTTTTCTGCGGGTTGCATTGGAACATAGCTTCCAATTATTCAGCCCCAAATTCAATAGCAATTTTCTGCTCAATGAAATAGTGGTTTCAATCTCTAGAGTAATGTCACTTTAGAGAGATTTTCAAAATGGCATGTCTGTGAGTGAATAGATGGACGCGGGAGGATTCATTTTGCTTGAGGAAATGATACTTGTCTGCTGAAGCTTGTCATTTATTGATGAAGAGAATTCCTCCTCACATACTATAGAATCTACAGCATACGCGAACATATAGTGTTTTCCCGCCAGTCCCGGAATCCGGCGCCATCCGATTTTTTTTTTAGTTTTTAGTAAGTGTTTCTAAAAAGGATAAAAGATGCCAGCCAGATACATAACATTACAATCGTGTTTGGTCAGATGGAGCCTATTTTGCTTCGGCGCAGCATTAAAAGTAGCACTGAACAATAAAAAAAAAAATGCAATTATAAGTGTGTTTGTGTGTAATGTATCAGTAGCCCATCCAGGGCCCCATAATGAATGCAATGCAACGTGCGATCACTGAGCCGTGCGTATGCCCCGCTCAATGCATCTCTGAAAATAAACAGAGCAATGGAAATGGTTCTCATTAGTGTTGTTTTCATATTAAGTCCCTCAGACAAGGTTGACAAACCCAGCTCCCTGTGCCAGGCTCCTCGGGGACCATCGCTTCAATACAGCTAGGGCAAACAACACCAGCCGATACCAACACCATTACCACCTCCTATAGTTACTTATCCTCCCCTTCCTCCCTGCGGAGTGCTCTGTCTACACAGACCAGAGGAAAATGCATTAAGATCTTCCAGCAGCATAGAGAAAGAGTCCTGCTTTCATTTATCACTATTGCTATTGGCCCTAAAAGGGACAAATGTCTGTTCTCCATCTCTGAGCAATTGGAATTGGAGAAATGTGTGCTGTGTGTGTGAGATGGAAGCTATTTTGTGCTCCAGAGACGATCCACTGCGAGGCTGTTTAGCAGGAAGGGAACAGGTGTGCTGAGCTTCTGGCTTCCACCATGTGTTCCAGTTGTTTCATCTGCACCTGTTTCCCCGAGTCCTGTATATGATGATCAAAACACTTTATTAACCATAAAGTGCTCTCGCTCATATGCTGCAATGTCACTGCCTGTATCAGGAACATATCATTAGAAATAATTAATTCGTGCAGCGCACATTATTGTGTCAAAAGTTACATTAACCAGGAAAATATGTCAGACGTAAAGGATAAACTTTAATTTGCGGCTCTTGCAGATTAATAAATAACGCTTTAAGCTGCAGCAGAAATATCTCATGAAAGGATATAGTTGCTAGCAGCAGTAAGGGGACACGGGCTCCGTGGCTTTTTGATCTGATTATGCTGAAAGTGGTTTTCTAAACAATGACGGGAAAACATGTTTTTTTCAAATTATTGCAGCGCTGCCCATAAAGAACCTAAAGAAGTTGTGCTGTGTCAGTGCTCTAAGTTACACAGATTTCTACAATACATGAAACATGATGTGATTGTGATCAAAGCCCTGCTGAGATCCAAACTGACTTCATCACTCATTTTCGTTTACAGCGGACAAGCGGTTTTGAAAATGTAAAATTCATCTAATGACATTCGTGAGACTTCATACGAAATCTGTAGAAACAATTTAAAGAAAGAACGTCAGCGTGAAACTTGCAGTAGTTGGGTTGAGGACGCTGACGTGATGGTCTTGAGGCACTCGTGATTTTACCAGAGAAATGATTTATTCAAGGCAGAAACGTCAATAATTATTAGACAAAATTAGGTTTGTGTTTCAGTGCAGTATGTTTTTGTATGGATGGATGGATGGATGGATGGATGGATGGATTCCAAGCCCATCTGCCAAAGTTTGGTTTTGATAAATCAAATTGTTTTCAGTGACAGATTGGTCTGATGGTCATCTGTACCAGTTTTGGCAAATCTTGGAAAAAAATGTTATGGTCTTTGAAAAATATTCATACTTTATACCATACTTGTTAGTGTTAAGGGATCCTGGAGACACCTTCTGTAGCGGGAACTATGACAAAGTTGGTTTTGTATAGTTTGGTAGGCATTTGTATGTCTGTACCAAAAACACCTACAGCACTTTAGCTGCAGTTAAGAGGCAGCCGATGAGTTCACAGTGCACGATGAAAATACAGCAGCAAATTATTTTCTTACTTAACCATTAAAACATGGAAAAAACAGAAATATTTCCACAAATCTTCAGGAAAGATTTCAAACTTCTGTTAAAGGGCAGAATGTCAGTTAATCCCTCTTTCATAAGGCAAAAGTGACATCGTCAACCCAAAGATGGTCACTTTACTCTCATGTAACATAATAAAATGTTTGAAGTGTCTTGTTATGCCTCCATCCCAGCGATAAACACATTATATTTTTGGCGTGTAGAGACGTGTGTCTGTCTCTCTTGAATGCGTGAAGAGAATTTTTTCAGACTTGCTCAAATTATCATTCAGACTCGAGTATGGACTCAGATCTCGAGGTCGCCGTTATCTCGTGACAGTTGCATTCTTGTAAAACCAAAATCGCAGGAAAAAAATTAAGGAAATTTCTTCCGGTTTTGCAAAAACGTTAACTTGGACTCAAGGATGAGCTGGTTAGAATTTGGTGCGGAAAGGTCATGCTGGTGAAATGTGTTTTTGGCTATAACTCAAGCATTTTTATGCTAATGCTGGCAGCATTTTACCAGAGCCAGAATAAAACGGGATTTCTAGAACGATACAGATATTTAGCGATATTAAAAAAATTTGATATCCTGATATATTGGCTTATATTTTTTTCTTTCAAACACACAAAACATAAACAGATTTCCCTAACATTTGTTATTTGTAATTATTTGTTCACTCATTTACGTCCTGCTGGACTCGCTGGGAGCAGCTGGCTGTTGCCAAGAGTGACATTACGGAGTGCCCTCTGGTGGACAAACTATGCAACATCAACACTAATAACATGGCTAAAAGGTGTCTCTCTTGTCTCTTCTTTACTTTAAATTTTCATATATTGGCTTTTATTAATGCTGATACCTATAGATCAGCAAGTTGGCTTGTAATACTGGCCCACCAATAACTCAGTCAAGCTCTAAATTCTACACAAATGTCCAGTAAAGTGATGAGATTTTATACTCAAAATGCTAAAAGTCACTTCACTGGGATGTCACAGTATTATGCAAAAATACGTCTTCATAGCCATTACTCAGGAAAAGAAGGAGAGGTTGTGACTTGGTCATATATTGAATTAGTAACAGTGTCCTCAGGTGCCCACCTTGGTGATTTTGTCTGTGTTGGTACATTAAAGACATGTATGAAGCATCCAGATTTTATAATTTGTAGCATCTTTGCATCAATATTCATATTTGATGCATTGTTTACAGTCAGTCGGCTTAATTGGCCGTGTATGAATGTGCTTAACATATTTCTTGACTACATGTGAGCCCGGACAGAAAAAGGTGAAAAATGCATATTTACTGGTTGAGGAAAGCATACAAACATGAGGTGGTAATTCCAATTTATTTGACAAATGACTAACAATTCATTCTTGCAGTTTTATTTACTGTTGATCAACTAATCCGTTTATTGACTAATTGTTCTGGCTCTAATCCATGCTTAATCTTCTGTACTATTCCAATAAAGTTATTGACCAACCTCGTATGTCGGGCTCAACTGGATAATACGCTATGCTAAATATGAAACAGTCACCTTATGTAACCTAATGTCTGGTTATTGCCATATAAACCTTTGTATCCTCAAGCCCTTATCTGCAGTTCAGTTTATGCTGCTTTCACCAGAATTTGTGAAAGTTTGTATTTAATTATTTGAGGAAATTCGCCGGACACTCTGGCTTAAACTCACAATATATGACTGTTTGTAAAAGCACAGGTGTTACCAATAATAAAGCGATGGCTCTGCTCTGTTCAAGTGTTCCAGTGAGCCATGACAGATTATCAGTGAGGCAGTGTGCACAGTACCAGGAGCCTGAAACTAAAGTAGCTAAATGGAATTCAGACATCATTAATTTTGCTATTTACAACCGCGCTTGTCCTACACTAACACCTTACAGGAGAGAATCTAAAACAGGAAGAAAAAAATCAGAATGATACTTAAACCTTAGTTGCTTATCGTCACAGACGATTATATGAATTGCTTTTAAGCTCACTGATATGAGAGAGAGCTTTAAAAAAACGCATCTTTTCTGTGCCTCTAACATAGTCTCATCCTCCCACCCGGCACGGAGAAGTTACTTGGCCCACCTGAGCTGCGATTTGGCAGGACACATCACGCTGCTGCAGGCTACTGTAAATATCACCTTTCTTGTTATCTCCAAGACCTGCTTTTCCAGTAAATAGGGAAACATGTAATTCAATATACTGTCGGCCCCTGTGCTTTCAGAGGACATCTAGGTGACATGACTTAGTGGCCCCAGAATGAACATAAAGATTAATAAGTAATGGCCACATAAAGATGATATTTGCACTCAGATATCACCTTTTTTTAGATTAATGCTTTTGATCACAGGGAAAGTGGTAATACAAAACGCGCAGACGGCAGAAGGTATGACATCTCAACACAATCTGGTACATTAGGATTCTGGAGTGCCTTTCATGGTCGGCCCAAACAAAACTTTCTTTTTTTTTTACCCCCCTTTTTATTATTCTCAGTAATGCTGCTGCTCTTGCATGATATTTCTGACATCGCACAATTGTGAATTATCTAAGCTTCCTCGTGCTCTGATATGTGACACAGACAGCGATAACTCAAACTAGCTTGCATGCTACAATTTATTGACAATAACGATAATATTGAGCTGCATGTCCCACACTCTAAAATGAAATGGTATTTGGCTGTCCTCTGTAATACTGTTGTCGGTCCCCCTGGTATTTTGTAATTTGTTGCAGTGTTTGTGTTCTCTTTCACACTTTAATATCACAGTATTGCTTCAATTTAAGCTCCAAGATAAAGTTCTATTTCATTTTGTGGGATTAACTTACTGTGTAGCACACGTCTCAAGGTATTTGTTGTGTTTTGTTTTATCTATGAATTATTTAGGAGCCTCAAAAATCGAGAATGGGTTAGAAGACTGTGTGTTCTGTCTCTCTCAGCAATCTCAGTCAGATGTTTAATTTGGTCTGCTAGCGTAGAATAGCACTCAACACGACTGGGATTAGGTGGTTGGCTGTGTAATTTCCCTGAAGGAGGAGCATGTTGAATTGGAGAATAATGATAAAAGAGGTGCTGAGCATTTGAAGCAAGGAAATATTAACTCATGATTGCTACGTGTGCTTGAAGGTATCGCGGATCTTAGCTTTGATATTAAATGCGTCACAAAAATAGAGACAGTGTCGAGAAATATAGTCACAATTCAACACGCTGGTAAGTAGATGGTGCTTTAAAGTCTGCGGCAATGCCGTAGCCATCCTTTATCGGGTGATTCTACATAATTTACCCAACATGCTAAAGTTCACTAGGTCTATTAATGAAAGATTCCCTGTTTTGCTTTATACTCTGTAGCACTTTTTAAAAATGCTAATGGACTCCAACAAGCACCTGAGCAAGGATGAAAGTGCCCTAATTCCTGCTCAAAAGGTCACAGAGATGAGTTATAGTGGTATAAGCACCTGAAAGCTATTCCCTTGTTAGACTTGACAAAGGGAGGCTGCCATTTCCCACCTTAAAAATAGTGTTGGGTAATAAATGATCATTTGTGGAATGCGGTTGCTATCGGCAGTGACTTTTCCTCTGACATAACTTTACTGCTGGCTGATTTACATACCAAAAGTTGTCCCCAAAATATTTAAAATGAGCGTTTTATTCATGACGCACAGCAGACGGTAGTGACACACACAAGAGCTCTTATTGTTCTTCTTAGGGGAAATAGCTAATTAGTTGGCCATGAAAAATGCCTGCGTCCTTGTTTTACTGTCATCCTCTATTTGACTCAACAACACTGTAGGCTTTCGTGGAGATTTGCAGTTACACGTCCAGAATCAGCACAAAATAAAATATCTGCATGCCACACACTTTGCCTTTACCCCACTGAGTTACTGACACATGCATGCTACTATCAATTATGAAGCATACTGGTCTCTGGATAAGCATTGCCGTCTGTACTGTAGGTGCTGTGTGCACCTCAGCATATGCGATAGTCCTTCTCAGCAGCCCTTTACAGGTCCCCGGAAGGTGCTCCTGGTGTGGATGCAGGGCTGTAGAGCAGGGATCACAATGACAGTTTCAGGTAGAGCAGTCTATTAATAGTTTACCTCTCAGCCAAAGCATTTCATCATTTTTGGTGTCTGTGGGCTTCCTGCTTAAAAAGGGGGTGAAGTTATGCATCTCAATCTACCCCTTCATCTTTCATGTTGTTGAGGATTATAAATAAAAGGACAGACTTTGACCTGGGCTATTAGTTACCCGGGATCCTGTGGGCAGATGGTGCTTTGTCTTCTGTCAGATTCTGCTGTTTTTCCTTCAGAAGGCAACAGGATTACAATCAGAGTCTTTGGGATACCACATGAGATATGATAGCCGCTACCTGGAAGTGAAAAGGAGGAAGACGGATCAACAAAAGGCAAAACAAAACCAATCAGTCAAAATCAGCCAAAAGGGAGCAACAGAATAGAAAAAGGTAGCGAATTTGACAGTAGGTCAAGCTATGGGTCAGTGTGAAGTACCACTCTGTTGATTGCTGTTTTTCCCCCTGTGTAACTCTCTTGTTTTGACCACACAAACTGCCCCGGTGTCCCCAGAGATGTGCCTCTCTGACAGTGTGATGAAGAAAACAGAACCCTCTCGCTCCCTCACCTTCCCCATGGTCCAATAGATAGGCCCAACGTATGCCAAAGCAGCCTGTCAGCGCTGCTTGTTGTTGGACAGACCTTTGATCTTGAACAAATAGAGAGAAGAGTCTCGGAGCACCTGCCTTGGGGCACGAAGAAATATGGGCACCACAAAGGGTCAAATTCTAGAAGAAGGCAGTAAAATTAAAACCTTTATTGCCATCTTTATGGCCTCATTCCCTATGGCAATTACATTATCTATGGAAAATGACAGAGCTTTGTTCCCATTATCAGTGAAATCTCTGGCAAGGAGTGTCTGATGTGCTGAAAATGAAAGTGATGTATGCCAGTCCGAATATATCACAGCGAGTGCGGACTTACCACGCTGCAGCGCGTCAAGGTGGTTATGTTCAGCAGTTTAACGCGCTGAAATTTGATCATATTTTGCAAATAAACACAAGTGCTCAGACATGCAACCGATCAATAAATACTGGGGGAAAAAAACTTTTCTCAGCTCAGAGTGTTTCTGTCAAATCTAGATTGACAGCCCTCACTTGGAATTAATGATTTTGCTTTTCTGCGACCACTCAGACGCTAACCACCCGAAACCCCACACATTGACTTTTCTCTACAGATTGCAACTCATCCATTTTTTTAATTGTGTTCATTTTTACCTGGGTCCCACCGGACCCGGTGCAGCGGTGGTCGTTGTCATCCGTCTGCTCTGACAGGAAGGGAGAGTGAGAGAGTGGCGCCACACCACTTTCCACCCCAAGCTGATGTGTCAGGCTTATCACACAGCCGAGCGATCCTGAGGTGACATCCTCCACTGAATCAGTGACATTTCACGGACGGTGCAAATCTATCCATCTTTGTCAAGCATCCGCCTCGATTTTAGCATTCCCCGAGTTAGCATATTGATCACTAAGAAACGCATGAGTGAGGACTTCTTGTTTTCTGCTCCTTAAAATGGGCATTGTGAGTCCACTGGACTCTTCTGTCAAAGTCTCCTGCAGTGGGCCTTAATCTGCCCTCCTCCAAGTTGCATAAAATATGTAGGGCTTTTGTCGTTAAGGACAAGGACTTTCTTTAGTTTATATCAAAAACTTCTCTAGAGTGAAGTTTCCACAAAGTGAATATCTTCAATATTACGCACTTTTCATTATATTAAATAGAATGCCGCTCTGTCAGGTCATGGTCATATTGTGGATCCAGTTATCTTGCTCTTTTTCTACTTTTACAACTTGAACGGGGCCTAATATGCTTTTTTTTTTAAACTTTCAATTGCGTATGATGAGATTGGATATCCCTAATATTCTAATCACAGGAAAACAGCCCTGACTTTGAGCACAAAAGCCCCACACACCTTTTGTTTAAACCTTCTGTTTGTGAGAGGTGGCCAATCAGAAGCAAGTGGGGAAGGGCGCTAAAACGGCTTGTTTTAGACAGCGGATGAACTGAAGGGCTGCACAAAGACTCTGAATAATACACAACTAGAACATAGAATAGCTAAAATGGAAATGAGCACAATAGGTCTCCTTTAATTATGGATAAAACAGCTTACCGGGAAAATAATGGTTTGATAACTTGTCAAAATGCTGTTGACGTTTAGCCACATTTGTGTTCGAGTGCAAGCGCTTCCCTGAGCCGCTTCACTTTGCAGTGATGAAGCTTTGTTTTTGCAATTTAAATTGCTGTGATGCATTTTAAAACAAACAGGAAGGAGCCCAGTTTATAATGGTCAGTGTCCCAACCACCTGGGTCCAGCAGTGTGTAAACCGTAGCGGCTTCTGTTATTCGTGTTGGGGTGGGGGGTGCGCAATGTAATAATTGATTAATAATGCAAAGCTTTAGGGAAAACTATAACCCCTAAAATGAGGGCGATGATTGTGCTTGCGCCGAAGCAAATCAACAGCGACAGAATAGCACCGGGGATTACAACATCTGCAGTCTGCGGTGTCGAGGTTAACTTGTCCTGTGATTACAAAACGCATTTACCGGGAGCAGGTGTTACATTGACACTGTCGCGAGCATGTATGTGCAAATGCTGGTGCAAACCGAAGAGAGCGCGCGCGCGCACACACGCGGCACGCTCGCACGCACAAAGTGAAGCACCCAGTCATACAAAGAGGTGAGGGAGCAGGGAGAAAAGAATTGCTGCTTTCCTAACTATATGCTTTTGGCCTCTGTGCCTGTGAGACCCGTGTGAAAACATGAATGAGCAGCCTGCAAATCGATAGGGACAAGAGATCTAGTGTCTAGCAAATCCAGTGCAGACTGACATGTTCTCCATGTAATCTCCTGCATTGTGCTACGAGGGGAAAGATTATCCTTCTCTGACTGGCTGGTAAAAGGTTGCTTTGCTGTAGTTCACGACTGTGTGAAGGGAGGGAGCATATGCCTCTCTGTAAACGATGCTGGCTTCCCCTCCTCCTCTGTCAGAGACTGGATTATGTCCAACATTATCCCCCACCACCCCCCCAACCCC
>JAVDPK010002006.1:529389-561423 GCA_034780415.1 Cichlasoma orientale
CGACTCTCCAATAAAGGGCTTTCTCTCTCCCCTTCTCCTTTCAAAAATCATCGGATTTATGACAGTGGATTTCGGAAAAGTTCTTCGCCAATTTTGATGCCTGCTAAGTACCCCGCCAGGATTAGAAGAGGCCTCTTGATGTGTGCACTCCAGTGTGTTGAGCAGTGCATTGTGGTCAGGGTTATCAACTGAGGAAAAAAAGGGAGTAGTACATAGTGAATAATGATAAGGCTCGTTATACACATCAAGTGCTAAAAGCAGAGAGTGAGAAAAGGCGCGTGTTTGTTTAGAATCAATAGAAAACACTATCACATTTAATTTGTCTTGTGCTGCCTTTTCTACCTCTTTGCGTTATGTTCATAAACAGCAGATTGGAGGAGATGGTTAGCTCCATTGTAGCAGTGCCATTATGGCAGATGCAAGGGAAACAGAATAGGAGCTGCTTGAATGAAATGACCGCTTACACTGACAGTAAATTGAAACTTAACACTGCAGCACAATTTACAAAGGCATAATAAAAGGCAGTGACTATCTCGGGATAGACTTATAAAAATGCAGTATACATGTTGTAAATTGTAATGAAATGCAGCAATGACTTTCCTCTGATCTAGAAATAAACAGGAAAAAGTTGTTCGATATCTGATGCAAGATTTATTGTGCCACGCTTATATTGGCATATGTGTGTGTGTGTGTGTGTGCGTGCTCTTCAAGTCTAGACACAGGAGGCAGACAGTCACCTTCACAGCCAGCTATCCCTCCCGGTAGCAGGCCTGCGTTTCTCTCTGTGATGATGCTGGGTGGCCTGTATGTGCAGCTGTATATTCTGACTCACTGAAGCTGTTTTGACTGCCTGCCTGCAGTATGACTGACAGAAGGGCTGGCTTTGGGCAGGTGTGAGAGGAGGAAGAGCCAGCTTAGACTCAGTTAATAAAGCCTCAAACAGTTCCTCAGTCTGCCCTTGGAGATCGCTTACATCAAAGCACCAATCAAAAACTGGTGCAGATATAATTTGTCATCAGGGATTTCCTGGTGGAGAATTATAGAGAAGATACAGGCCGATCAATACTATGGATTTTCACTGCAGTGGCTGATTGTCCAATTGCCGTGAAACATGTACCGAGATAAAAGGGCACGCCTGCCATTTTGTAACAGACTGCCGAGTCAGCATAGGGCTTGTCAGATACTTATAGGCTGCTGTGATAGAAAATTATCATGCTGCAGTGTCCAAGTACTATTTAACACATTTTCCCTCCATGGGACGTGATTCATCACAGATTTCCTCTTTCTCTGCTTTTGAGGGGGCATCACTCTGCGTCATTGTCAAGTGGGGCTTTGGCCACACATGGATGGTGTTTAAAAAGGAGCAGACACACATGGATGCCAGTGCAATGCAATCCCTCCGCGGGAAGATGTCAACTAGAATTAAGAAAGACGTTGGAGGAATATGTTAAATCCCTGGAACACTCCTCAACACTGACCACTTAAATCATTTAATACTGACTTCAAATAATTCGTAATCATTTCAGATTAACTTCCCAAAAAGACCTTATTTGAACATGAACATTTTGAAGAGCCTATCTTTTTTGAGGACTTGTTGCACCCGCTGGCACTGGCCTCCACTCGCACCACACAAAAGCTACCTGTGACCATGTATTAACCCGCTGCTCTCAACAAAGTTGGCCTCAGTCTCACAGGCCTACAGACAGGTTGGCAACCACCACTTATTAGGAAACAATGTGTATTTCCTGACTGGTTGGCGAGTGTTTGCCGAAGGTTCCCGGCAGTCGCTGAGCGAAATCGGTCGCAAAGAGTGGGCTGGACCAAAAACCTTCTTGTGATTGCTTTGGTTGCTAACAGATGGCCACTGTTGCTGGTAGATTGCATGGAAGATGCTGCTTGTCTGCACTCGCTGAGCAGTAGTGAAACCAAAGACCATGCAGAGCATTGATGCATCTATTTTCCAGTGAAAATGGGGTGTTGATGCCAGTGTTGGTCACAGACTTTATAAAAGATAGTCACCATGACACCATGTATTGTTTTTGTGCTCTGCATTTTGAAGGCTAAATGTTAGCATTTACGCTGTTGGTGTGTGTGTGTTTTGTTTGTTTTTTTTGCAGCCAGAAGTTAGCATATTTGGAGGAGAGGATGAAGTACTAAGTTATTAGTTAGCAAGCTGCATTCATAATCACAGTGGGTGGAAGCAAAGTCGTATATTTGCTAATTAGTGCTAAATTACAGATATTAAAATATTAGATTTTACTCATCAGAACTAAAGCACAGATTTCAAGCCACAGTATTTGTCAGATAACTCCATTAAAAATGCTTCTGAAAGTACCAACAGCACAAACATGGTCAAGATGTCCAGTGAATGGAATTAGTGGAGGTGACACTTAGCAGACAGCTGCTGGCTGCAGCTTCATCTGTTGGCATAACTGTCAATCATAGCAGCCTTGCCCCTAACGTTAAGCCTCATCAGTATTCATATGGATGAAAAAAAAAAACACTGTACAGTCATGAAGGAGGAAAACTGTCCATACAGGCTGAGTCTATTTTTTTTGTACTAAGCTGTAAACATTATTTTTTAATACTACTGGGCATTGTGATGTTGGAGTTTATGGGGACTGACTTGCTGTGGAGCAAGCCCCATGTGGCCATTAGGGGAACTGTAGTTTTTGACACTATTGCACTGGTTTAATTTTTTTTTTAACTCCTGAGGTTGCTGATTTTTGTGCTGCTGCGACTGCAGCCGGGTTGAAGACACGAGTGTATGATCATGTTGGTTTTGACCATCATTTCAATATCAGTGCGGAAGCTCAGAGATTCACAGAGTGATTGCAAACAGGGGACTTTGTGGAAAAAAATGTAAAAAAACCAAACAAACAAACTGCAATTTCATTGCTTTCAGTTTTGACTTCTTCCCCTCCTATATCAACGCTGATGTGGAGTTGTTTTCTGAGTGGCGACACCTATTGTTCAGGAGAATACTGCAGCGGCTACATGCATCATAATGGTGAACATAAATGGATGTGACTTTGTGATGACATTACCCGTGGTGTGCGAAGTGATCAATGTGGCAGTTATTAGTGCCTTTTAAGAATTAGCCCACATTTCTGCAGGTTGGAGAACAGTGCATAGTGTCACATAGCAGAGGTTGGGGAAAAAATCCCATCACATAGCCACCGAGGTTAGTGGCTCCCACTCTGTAATTTTGCACCGCCGTGCTGACACCAATATTGTTTTGGTGGAACTGCATGGAACCGGTTCTAGATTAGGCACCGGCACAGCTTTGGTGCTCAGTTTTAATCCCAAGAAATTAAAGAAATGTCCAAAAGCGCCGTTCATACCAATACCTGTCCATTAGACACTCCGTGTCTGAGAGATTTGTTGTAGTGATTATACTTTAACTCTGTGTTCTTAATCCTGATCAGGTCTGAAGCTGATCCTAAAAGCTGATTGACTAAACTCAAATTACTGCCGTGTGGGGTGATGTAGAAGAATGAATAGCATCATTCCAGGTTTGTGGAACTTGAATCAAGCAGTGAGCTCAGCAAAGACTCAGTTGTCTTTTACAGGAAAGAGAAGAGAACCACACTCGGACACATAAAGGCTGTTTTTTTGCTGGGTCATTTTCACCCCACGGTGACTTTCTTTAGCCATGCTTAATGGCTCTGCGTGTGGAAATGTCACTTGTCTGTTGGTTAATTAGCTCACTGTTCAAGACTTAAATATCTTAACTGTGTCTCATCTGGAACGCAAATCCCTTTATGTGTCCTCCTTATGATGAATTGTTATAAATATAGCAATCCATTAACTTTACATCTAGTGTCCTGCCAAATATCTTCTCTTTGGTTTCTGACGTCCCCAACACTCGGAGCTTTAGTGCTAATTTGCAAATATTAGCATGCTATAACAGCGAATGAGGATGTGAACGTGGTGGCATTATTTATCTCAAGGAGCTGCTGTATTTAGAGTCTATGAGCTGCTTGCAAAGGCTCTATACTCTTAATTGGCATAAATTTTATATATAAATGCAGGGTTATGGTGGCGAGGTTAAAGGTACAGACTGAAAGAAATGCCATTAAAGTTAAAGAGAGTTAATGTTTCTACTGGAATAAAAACTTTTTTTGTAAATTCTTGCCAGATGGATAATACCTCAGCCTATGTCATAAAGGGGAAATAAGCATTTCAGAGTGGGCGGGCCTTGTACCATGGAGCATTGAATGGTGTCCAGAAATGTCTGTCTTTGTTGTATATGCAAAGGCAGTGTCCAGACTGAGGCCAGCGACTTATAGGGCTAGATGCCAGACTGGGAAAATGAGCTACCGCAGTTCACTGACAGAAGCACTGACCCTCAGCTCAGCCATCTTTTACTGTTTACGGATGTACTGTTGCTATAATGACCTACTTTTAAGGCTGCATTATATTTTCATGTATTAAGAGAGAGTCGGGCACATTCCCTGTAGGGCCCTAAGGCCACAAGAATCCAAGGAGGTGGAATTCATCTGTTATACAAAATTTAAAAAAGCCAATATTACAGCACTTTTGGTATGGTATACATCTTTTTAATCAAATAAAATTTAAATATGAATTCTTTAAATTTTCCTCTTGATCTTTTGACCTTTGGTCAAACAGATGAGAAAATCATGGATGCACATTTTTTTTCATTGTAATACTTAAAGAGTGTTTCCTTCCAAGAAAACCGCTCAAAAAAATTGTTGTCGTTAACAAGCTGAATTCATGCTGTTTATTTTGGACCTATAATGTTGCTAAACTGAGCTCCACTTCTTGTTTTATCGAATTTGAGTCTGCGGAGTAAATGAATGTGACTTTTATTCTGAAACACTCTCTCCATATAATCCCGCTTATTCTGCCTTTACTCTCAAACACACAGTCTGGCACCGAGTTAGGAATGTTATTGGAAATGCATTCACATATTTGTATGTTTGGGTAGATTGTGCTTCGATCCTCAAATCCTCACCACACCACCTGTTTTAGTGCAAATTGCACTGCCAAGAGCTCGAAAATTTTGCTGTTCATCTCAGCATGAATACAATCGGAGTTGTTGGCATGCTGCAGAGATGCTGAAATAAAGACTCATGTTATAATTAGTTCAACAGCAATAAGATCTTCTCCGCTAACGGGAAAATCTGTGTCACCGAACAGCCGGCAGCCTTAATTTTGCCATATTTTCCTGAACCATTACTCTTCCTGGATTGGTAGCTAGAACAGGACCCCACCCAGTAAACGCAGGACAATTTGAGCAGCCGGAGTGAACCAGACGCAGGTCTGGCAGGACTGATCCTCCTTAAAGTTAATGGTCAACTATAACAAAGTTTCCCATTTTTGTTTTTCATCCCCTGTTGTCCTTCCTGTTGCCCATCTGAGCCGACGGGCGTGCACATAAGTGTTTTGGGAAATATGCGCACCGAAATGAATTCATACTGTAAGGTAATGAGGACTTGCATGAGCTGTAATTGTTATTATTGCCAGACACAAATTGAAAAGCATAACCTGTCTGACACCAGCTATCAGTTGTCATTATGTGGGAAAACATGCCCTCATTGCAGATAGCTGTCTGTTGACACCCAAAGTAATTGAGGAGGTAGTCGAGCTGTTGAAGGCTCTCAAAGGGGAGGACGAACACTTGATCAGAGCTTTTTTATGTCTTCGGAGATGATTTGATTTCACATAATGTCTATTTTACAGCCAGATATGCCATTAATTTGCATGATAGGGAGCCAAAATGTGACATTTTTATTTAGACGTCCCCACAATGTTTGGAGAACAATTGGGTGGTGTTTTTTCTTCTGTCAGTCTTTCAGAGCGGTGGCGTCTCATTATATCATATCTAACAGAGCAGTGAATAGCTGCCTCTCTCCTCACATTGCTGTGTCAGGTCAATGTGCCATTTTTTAAGTGGTGACGGGAGAGAGGCGGTGGGGGTATATTGTTGACAGCGAGATGATGATTTCACATTTAACTCTTCGTTGTTGTTTACCAAAAGCAGAAACTAATAGAAGAAACAAAGTAATTACTTGAGCCTGCACATTCTGCTACGTCCTATACCATCTGGCAAAAAAAAAGAGAGAAAAAGAACAGGACATCTCACAAAGGATTCCTGAAATGTGATCCAATTTGAGTGCAGGGCAGTATCTGGAAGTGTATATGTAAGACATAGTATTCCAGTATTTAAGCCATATAGTCTGATGATCTCTCTCCTGTTAGCTCTGGCTGGCAAACTGGGCAAGTCCGTGCTTGGTGCCTGAAGCGCTGAAGCGAGAACAAGGGGCTTCTTTCCCATGAACTGGAGCCAAGTGCCAGCACTTAAGGTGAAGGGCCGAGGCGCTGGAGAAGTAATTTAATCTGAGGCTCTGCCCAATTCCCTGGGCGGCTGAGTTTAAGAAAGGTCACACAGAGAAACAGGCACTGGTGACCCCTTCCCAATTACGGGCGCTACAGCAGAACATATCACAGCACCGTCCAAAGTGACAGTCATTTAGCAGCAACTCATCTGAGGGGAGGAAGTGGGAGATGGATGATAAGGAAATAAAAAATGATTTGCCAGGACCTGTTAGCCAGTTCTCTACACAGGCCTCCTCCCCCACCCCCCAGCTCCTCCCTGTCTTATTCACACACACTCATAGACTCCCTCTCTCTCTCTCTCTCTCTCTCGCTCTCTCTTACACACACACTCTCTCTCTCTCTCTCTGCCTCTTCCCACCCCCTGCCACCCCTGCTGCCCATCTCCCTCCTGCTCCACAGACACGTGACGACTCCGCATGATTATTGGCGCAATCACTCATGTAACAGCCTGCCCAGCTTTCTGTGGGGGCTCCAGTATTTGTCACTGTCACTTCCCCAAGTGCTCCGCCATTGTCTTGGAAATTGTATGTGTAAGGCAAGAGATGCCTGTGACCCACTTCGACAAGGGAGCCAGCGATGTGAGGGCGCTCATCACACAAAAAAACAGCAGTTTGATGTGTCCTATTATGTGTCCCAGCAAGAGCCATAAATAATTGTGACAAGTTTTTTGTTGCGCGTGAAAGTCCTTGACTCTGCCTCCTGTTCCAGCACCTCCTCTCTCGTATGGAGACGCTGCCAAGCACCCCCGATGATAGATGGCACGGTGCAGCAAATGACAACGGGATAGATTTTTAGTTTGTGCTTTGGAAGGGATCAGTAATGGTGCTTTGCTGTACAAAGCAATAAAAGAGAAGGACAAGAGACAGAGGGGGGAGAACGAGGGAAAAACAAAAAAAGATGCTTCGATGCTGAAAAGGGAAAAATGATGGCCGGTGACGCATGAATTTTGGACATTTTAGCACTTATATATATGAAATCAGGGTTTGTCAAAAATGGAGAGGTGGTGTGGTGTCTGGACACTCACTGCAAAAAAACCCCCCAAAACAAACATTAAAAATGCATGGAATACATTTCATAGCATTATATCATCCACTGTAACTGAAAAGAATAGTCTTTTCTGAACAATAAAAGGATAAATTGATACACCCCCGTACAGCTGCATTGTTTTTGCAGTTTGTCTTTACCTTAGAAAAACAGAAGCTGTATTCACTCGAGTAAATGTTTTTGCTCTTTGTTCCTTGCCGAGCTGTGATTTCGGACTGCTTAGCAGCAAAAAATTTCTGTGAAAAATTGACATGGACATTAGATAAAGTACCACCTGCAGGTCCTGGGTGCCAGGCGGGCAGGATACTGGAAGACAGTATGATCAGTCATGGTAATGAGCACAAGGCAGACATACATGCTTTGAATTATATGACTTTGAGGCCTGGGCACCCTCAAAGCAGGCCTCAGCCATTAGTTTAACCACTCTTTCCTTATCTCAGAGTCAAGCTGTGAAGTTTTTACAGCGCCATCATTCTCCTTTTTTCCTCCCTAAATTGTTCCACCTTCGCCGCAGTGCATACTAGTACTGCTGGAGGTAAATTAAGATTGTTTGTGCACTGATATCGTGCGATCTTCAGTTAAATGAATATGCGGAGCTTCTTTTGGCTGAATTGCTGAGGTTAAAAAGCCCGAGTGTGTTTGTTCGGGCGATGTGAAATGATGTGTTGATATCTGTACTTTAAGTGATAAAAAAACCGCGCAAGTGTGCGCGTGTTCGTTTTTGTCTTCGTTAGTTGACCGCAGATGCATTTGCTAATTGTATTCCGCTTCCTCTATCACAATTATTAATTTATCTCTTAAGACTACTGCAGCAGTGACGATCATTCATATCGCCGCATCCGATAGTTAAGAAGTGGGCTTCCGTAAAAATCCATCATGTACATCAATGCACATTACTGAGGTAATTAAACAGGAGGTAATACTGCCAGATATCGTAAAATATCAAGGGGTGATCATACGCCCCTTAACACAGTAAAGCCTCAGCACATGGAAATGATGCAGTAGATGAGGCATCAGCTGCACAAAAATCCAACACACAAATGTAAATGTAATTTGTCTACTTTAGAGCATCTGTACCTTATCCCGTGAAAAATACTAATTATTTGAAATATACTGATTACAGCTAGCCGAGAAAGTGGCATTAAAATAATTACTTGTGAGCCCTCTCAGAGTTTGTACATTTAGCACTGTACCACCATTAGGAATAATCTGTCCAATTAAAGGTTGTGTAATTAATTAAGTGCACATTCTGTGAAGAGGAGAGGGGAGAAAATTTATCAACCTGCTGAAATATGACCTATCTTGTCCAAAAGACTAATATGTTTAAACAAAAGATGAAAATTGATGACAACATTATTTGTAACAAAATGCTCACTGTGCAACTATGATGCATCTGTACTTGGATTTGGCTTCGTAGCATTGTCCTCACAAAAGCTGTGATGTATTACCCCCGGCTGCCTGGCAGTAACTTTCAGCGAAGGGCGCTTTGCCTATCTAGTGGAACAGTCTGTTACTTTATCCCACTTCACATCTTGGGCCTTCACTGTAAGCGTCTGGTAGGTTAAGACATTTTCCTAAGTAGAAATGTAAAGACGGATTCTGCTGAGGCCCTACAAATAGACATGATAGTAACAACATAGGAGGAACTGAGTGTTGGCACTCAGTGGACATCCTGATACCACCACCCAAAAGTGTAGCAGAGCAGAAAACATCTTGCTGTGCTAAACCTGTCGGGTCATTTCTGTTATAGCAAGAAAATTTGAGCCAATGTCCTGTGTGCGCCTCTGAGTGTGTGAGAAAGATGCCAAGTGCACATTCTTTCACCTGCCAGTCCAGTTTGTTGCCAGCTCTACATATGGCCTAGATCAACACTTCAGGGAACAGGCATCATAGCACAACACTTAGGAAAGTACAAGTACAAACACACGTCTACTGCTAGCATGACCAAGATATATATATATGTATATGTAAATATATAAACTGTGGGCAGTGACTGCTGCCGTGGCACATTTATTTAAGAACGTTTCAAAATAAGAGTGTACAATAGCTAGTGTTATAATTAAAACAGCACTTAAAAAATAGGTACTTAGTTTTAATACTTGATTGCTTAGTAGGTATTACAGATTGTGTTTATAAGTAAACATACTCAGTGATATGTCCCAGAATACCTTTGAAGAAGGGTAGCACTGGGCGATTCATAAGCCAACAAGCCAGCTAGTAATAGCTAGCTTGCGTGGGTAACAGGGTGCATGAGTTTGCTGTGATCATAAATGGGATGCTAATTTTTCTACTACCCCAATTCCCTAACAGCTGAGACACTGGATAAAATGTAAATAAAACTGCAGAACGCAGTGATTTGCAAAACTCCTAAACCCAAAATAGAACATGGCAAACATATCAAATGTTTAAACTGAGAAAATGTAACATTTTAAGAAAAAAAATAACAGCCGGTAAAAATCTGGGAACTGAGGAGCTAGACTTTTGGGAGAGGTAAGTTGTCCCATTCTTGTCTGATATAGGATTTAAGTGTTCAGCAGTCCCGGGTTGTCTTTGTCGTAGTTCTCATTTCATTCAGTTGGTGAAAGGTCTGGACTGCAGGCGGGCCCGTTCAGCACCCAGACTCTTCTACTTTGAAGCCATGCTGTTCTAATAGCTGTTGTATGCTGCAACATTTTCTTGTCGAAATATGCAAGACCTTCCTGGTCAAAGACATCATCTGAACGGCAGCATGTGTCGCTCTAAAACGGGTGGTCCTTCTCCTCTTAAGTCCAGAGTGCAGTGAAGAATGCAATGTCCATGCTTTCCATAATGAATTTCAAATTTTGATTCGTCTGATTACAGAACAGTTTTCTACTTTGCCTCAGTCCATTTTAAATGAGCTTTGTGCTTCTGGATCATGTTCATATGTGGCTTCTTCTTTGCGCGATAGAGCTTTAACCTGCGTTTGTAGATGGCACGATGAACTATGTTCACAGACGGTGATTTCTGGAAGTGCTCCCGAGCCCACGCAGTGATTTCCATGACAGAATCATGCCAGTTTTTAATGCGGTGCTGCCCGAGGGCCCGAAGATCCATGCAGCCAATATTGATTTACGGCCTTGTCCCTTGCATACTGAGATTTCTTCAGATTCTCACAATCTTTTTGTGATACTGTGTACTGTAGATGATGAGACATTCAAAGTCTTCTCAATTTCGCACACGTTTTTACAGATTGGTGAGCCCATCTTTACTTCTGAGAAACTCTCTGAAATTCTCTTTTTAAACCAAATCATATTACTGACCTGTTGGCAATTAACCAAAGTGAGGTGTGACAGGTTAGGGGGTGGTGCCATTTTCACAAAGAAGGTAGTAGAACAGTTTGAGGAATTGTCGTTTTTGGCACTTCCATGTTGGGTTCATCTTTCATTCCTAAGGTCTGCCATTTGTAGGCACCCTCATCAGGGTTTTTTGATGTTATCATTATGATCAGGACATAGACTGTATACAAAGCCTTGTGAAGTCTTGTTGTGAAGCCTCGACCTCAGCATTTTGGCCTTCACCATCTTACTTAAACCAGATGAGACAAGCAAGTGGCCGATCAGACTGATAAGCCAAGGAACATTGCACGCATATATGGTAGGGACTTGTCAGTTGCAAGAAAAATTCACATTGAAGCACACTTTTATTTTCCTTTTTGACTGTAATGGGGGCAATAATTTACAAAATGACCATCGTCTGGAATTCAGTAAAACTTGAAACTGGCAATTGAGACTGGAACCTCATCAACAAAGTGTTTACTGAGGTAATAGATCAAAAGAGCTGAGGGCAGTTTTCATATTGTCTTTGATACAATCAGACCCCCCCCCCCCTTTTATCCCTCGCTTGCCATCAGAAAGAATTCAGGTTTAAGGCACTCCTGCACTGGCTTCACTTCTCTGATATAGAAGCTATATATTCATCTTTTGCATATAGTCAATCCATCAGTCCTGCAGCTCAGAACCTACCTGCACAATCTGTAAGCACAGAAAATAATGCAGTAAAAAATGTTGAGACATATGCAAAGAGGAAGTGGCGCTCCAGAGATTTATTATTTTATTATGCCTCATGTTTGTGTGGTAATGCAAGCATTTAACATGAAGGTATGGCTACGTATACGTATTAGTAATATACAAATTGGATAGCTCCAGAAAAGTGACTGTTTCTCCAGATAGTTTGCACGTCATATTCACACTAATATTATTCCTGCAAAGAAAAAACAAACTGTGCTGAAGCAGGGTCCTAGTGCAATGTAATATCATCTGGTGGAGCACACCATTGGCCTATCACATATGTGCAAGCTCACATTCTGGCTAGATGACAGGAAAAAATTGCCAGCAGAGTAACTTTTCAGAGTTATAAAATCCAGTCTTCGAGTATTATAAACGGCAGTGTTTTGACATCTGATGAGCCTCAAAATTTATTGATGTTTTACTTCAGCTTGACTTCCTTGAATGTATCCTATCATCTCACCAGTACATAAAAAAAACAAGAAAAAACACAGAATTGTTTTATGTCAAATAGGTTCAGCTTTACATGCGCTGGTCGTTCATGATATGTTATAGATATAAATAATTAAAATCATTCTTTTATTTGTACACTCTTAAAAATGTAGCATTTGGTCTGTAAGTATTTAGCACGATTTGAATCCAAAACCTCAAAATTCATTCATAAAGGCAACATCAGACATTAGGCCACGGTTGCATCTCTTAACAGTCCGGAGTTGTTGATTTCTGGCTTTCAAATGTTTTAATTTCCACGTCATACTTGAATTTTATGAGCCAACCTCCCAAAATTAGTTTCAAAACCAAAACGTGTTCCATGTTCTCCGCTGAAGCGTCAGCTTACACCTTCCGTAAAAACATAATGGGCAAGGATGGGGCCATATTATGTCCACATAGTCCGTTGTGTAAGTGATTTCACAAAAGTGAGATATAGTTTGAGCTCTATGAGCCCTGTGGCCTTAGTATGTGCACCGCAGCACCTTTCCAAGCTGCCATTCAGGCGACAGCTCCCAGCCAGGGAAGAGAGGAAGAGAGGCTGATAGGAGAGGGAGACATAAATCCTATGTCCTATATAAAAAGAAATACTATCCGTGTCAAGGAAAGGTGGGATGCCCTAAAATGAATGATAACAGACTCATTAAAAATAACGGCCACCTAAATGATAAATAGCTCGCCTTCTGAAAAGAGCTCAGGACGATGACTTTAACAAATTAAGACTGCAGTGCTCTGCCTAAAGCTGCTATCGCCTCTTCTCTTTCACCAAAAAAAAAAAAATAACGTGTACAGTTCGCCATTATGATCATCATACTCCATTATGTATAATTTTAACCATTAAATACCACCTATCATTTACTTTGTTGTCTCCAAAATTCCGCAAAACAGATTTTTCTTTAATGTGTAGTGGCAGGAAAAACTTGCTAAGAAAGTTATTCATGTGTGAAATAAAAAAAAATAAAAAATAAAACAAAAAAACAAACCATAAACCACCCAATTTATTCCACATCAGCTGGCATTTGCAAACGAGAGCCTAACAAGGACGCTACTGGATTTGGCACTACAAACAGACCACGATTAAACATGTAAACCTGGCACCATGCTTTAAAAGCAATAACTGGTGTCTGAGACAGATCTCACATTCCTAATGATGACAGTAAATTAAGCTAAACTATTTCCACACATTCAAAACCGTACACATCTTTTTCGGACTGTAAAAACTCAGCCAGTGTTCATCAAGTATAAACATTTACATCTGTGTGACATAAACAGATTCCACCGCTGTAAATACTGCGGAGAAGAGACAGAGCCCGGGCCTGTCAGAGGGAATTAAATGAAGAATGGGTGACTCGTGCAAGTCGCTGACTTCTGAACTGATAGACGTCCACTCCCAAGCAGGCTTGATGAGGGCAGACGTGTCCATGTGTGCACCGTCTCCCTGTCTCTTCTGTAAACACTGGCATTCCGCACACATGAGAACATAATTTAGCAAAAAGCTTTGTCAAGAATTCAAAGACCTGCAATGACAAGAGTTATGTGGCTCACCCAGAATGGTGTGTTTTATGCTGTTATCAATCATGAAAACTCCTCTGTTTAGAATACGCGCAGTCAGATTGTCGGGTGGCGTAGCAACACGGACGGTTGTTAGTTGGGTCTGAGGTTAGGTTGTGTGTTGTGTGGTCACGGGGAACGCGGTGATGACTGCTTTTAAACTTAATAATTTTGCTGTCGTCAAGCCTCCAAACACGCCGGATGATATGTTTGTGGCATTTTAATTCCAGACTTAGTTGAAGCAGTGCCCAGTGCAGCTGAGCTCTCGTATCTGTGTGTACAAACCTGCTCTCAGGACAGATACAGGAAGCGAGGCTTTGATCCCACTGACAGCGTGTCCCACAACTGTATCTGGTCTGGTGAAAACAAACCACATACCACGTACTTGTGTTAACGTCAACACAGTTTTTGTTTTAATTTTATAGCAAATTCTCAAAGAACTTTTACACTGATCTTCTGGCTTAGTTGATTCGTTGGGATGCCTGTGCTTCGATATTGAACATAACATTTATACCCTGATACCTAAAAGCAACTCTAATCTGTCCTTTAGGGATTCAACCAGTGTGTTTTCAGACAGAGGAGTGGACTGAGGGACTTTTCACTAAAGCAAACAACAAATAAAATCCAGCTGAAGTAGGTCATCACTGCTGAGCCCCGAACAACTGTTCTCTGTGCAGCATATGTGCATACAGGGCATACATGCATTTGAAGTCGAATGCATCTTAAACGCTTCTCGATGTGCAAATACGTCAGATTGCTTCCTTCATGTCGGTTCTGCCAGTTTGACTCTTTTGCATCTATTTAATTGCTGCAAAATTTCCTTTATTGTAGCCATCTAAAACTAGAAACGCCACCCCTAAATCGACATTGGAAGGGTGTTATCTCAATCTCATATTATCTACTGTACTGTGTGCATTAAAATGTGCTTGGTTTGCTAACAAACAATGACCCCGTAATCTCTGTAGTGATTTTAAACAAAAGCTATTTAAAGAAAATGGTAGTTTGAGTGAAGTTGTGGACAAGAGTTGCAAAGGGAGGATGATGGGGGTTTCTAGGCAATTCAAGCACTTGTACTGCTTGATTATACATAGCAACGCTGTGATAAGGCTTCATTGAAATTTACAACGAGCAATCTCTACCATATGGACTCACCAAATGGAGATCACAGACTGGCAAAAGCAATCAGCTTTTTAATTAACAGAATTAACAGTGCGATGTTAAACCATAATGACAGCAATAAAAACAGTTGATGTGACAATCAAAGTGCACCAAAAACATTCATAACCATTATTTTCATTAGTCTGAGGGAAAGACAATAGCAGTGAGTGGGGTTATATTGGAGAGGGATCTCAGACCCCCCTGTAATCACACTTGAATTAGCTGCAGATACTGCAACTACTCCAATAGACTATAAAACATGAGGTCACGGAGAATACTCATTTGGGTTTATCTTGGACACTTCATTTGATGTTGGCCCATTCTCTGAAGGAGTGAGTGTTGTCAGAAGCAATAAACATCCTCCATTTCTGAATGTGAGACGGGGTCCAAATCTACAAAGTTGGCTGATCTGCAGAGATTCATCTTCCAAACTGCTATTGGAACATTATAACCAGAGATCTGACCAGCAGCTGAAAGACTTTGGCAGAAAATAGCTGTTTATTGACCATAAAACATGTGCGTGCACACATGAAAGCACCAATGCACAACCCTGCGCTTACATTCACACGAGTGCAAGTGCACGCACGCAAACACCTACACACACACACACACACAGATAAACCATAGTGCCAAAGCGAGGGCCATACCCCCGGCAACAGCACACAAAAGAAAGTCAAATTATTAGAAATAATGAAAAGCCATCAATAAGAATTCTGCAGAGACTCATTTCATTCTGTTTTCAACAGCGCTTTTCAGCCCATTATTTTCTGTAAATGTTAACATCGCCAAGCCTGCCTATTGATTCTATTATTTTTGACCTTGCATTAGTGTCGGCTAATCTCGCATGCTATAAAATTTCATTTCATAGTGAAAAATACTCCAAGGCCCTAAGGGTGAGTTATACACAGGTTGCGGCACCCTTGGGATTCATAAGTGCACATGCGGGTAAACAAACCGTACATTTAATGTTTCTTAGATGAGTGAGCAGCGCTGGGGGTTTCATTTCTTCCTAAACCTCAAGATTTTTTTTTTCTTTCTTTCCTGTGAGGTGGCTAAAAGTGAGGGTTAGGTTGAGAGACTCATTCTAAGATGAATGCAAGCATCTTCCAAAACGATATTGTATTTTCACTCCCGCACACACGCCTGAGAAGAATGCTGATCCACAGAAGCCAAATAGCTTTTTTTTTTTTGTTTTTTTTTGTTTGTTTCATTGCATGTATGAGGCATCGCTGAGGATTGGTACATTTTTCAGATCACATTCAGGAATGACCTGAACTTGGCCTGGATGGAAAACAATGAAGCAGCACCTACTGTACACCGGATATTATTCAGTAGGCACAAAAGGCCTCATATTTTGGAGGTATAGATAACTGCAGCCCCCCCCAGCTGTCTGGTAATTGTATTTATGTAAAAAGCAAATGATCGCGACTTTTACTCGCGTTTCATCATGTACTGCAAACAAGCTTTTGTGCAGCCACCTTTTTCTAGAAACTACTTTAAAGACGTTCAAGCTGCACATTTTTTTGAGTTAGTCTCTTTAACTTTATGTTAATCATATTTGCAGTAATCCTGCTAAATGACGTGCAGCTGGAAAACAGAGCAGATACTAAGAGGAAATGTGGTCAGTTGGTTTTTGCTAATAGATATGCGTAAAGATTGTAATTGTTTTTTATTATACGTTTTCTGAAATGTAAATTTAAACATGCAAATGAGACAGTGCTCTAAATTTCTGCTAATTTGCATGCTTTTTCAGAATATTGAATATCGCATAAAGCCAGGTTTGAAATTTGTGTTTCGTTTTGTTTCGCCAGAATCAAAGGTGTTTACAGAGCGGATTCTGATTACGCCATAAATCAGAAAACAGAAAACGTCTGTTGAATCATGTTTTTTCGATAAATCAGGCTCTGGTTCACAGCCTATATAAACAAACTGCTCTGTAAAAATCTCAGACTCAAAAGAATAAAACTGGAACGTCTGCTGTATGTGTAAGTGCTGTTTTTTGATCACTTCAATTTAAACATTTTTTTTATTTCAAGTTTCCCCAAATTTTATGTTAAAATGAGGAAATCAGCTGTTGTCTTAATATAAAATGCTCTAATTTGCACAACAATGCAAACATCAAATAAAGAAAACACAGATTTTAATTTTCTCTAGTCTGAAGGAAGAAATATTGCAGAAGCAAAACAGGAAATCTGAAAATTGATCAGTGCAGGGAAAAGACAGTTTTCTTTAAACGTTCACAAAAATTATTTTAAGTAAAGCAAAAGAAATATTTGGTGTCATGCTCTCCTCCACCAGCTTGATCTGGAAAGGACTGAAACAGCATTGCATAAACAGAAACAGTATTACATACTGCATGACTGATTATCTGAGAACAACAAAGCAATATCAGATTGCCAATAAGAGCTTCCTTAAAAATTCTCGGTCAGTATACAGATTCAGATGGATGGCCTTCATATCAAACACTAATTGTTGGTGGCTTTTTGGATTGTCTTTTGTCGTGCAGGCCTCCATCCATTTTATTTTGCTTATCCAACTGGGTTGCGGGGAGGCTGTAGCCTATCCCAGCTGTCGTAGGATGAAAGGGAGGATACACCCTGGACAAGTCGCCAGCCTATCAGAGGGCTAACACAGAAAGACAGACGACCGTCCCCTCTTACATTCACATCTATGGCTAATTTAGAATTACCTAACAAGTAAGTCTTTGGACTGTGGGATTGAGCTGGAGCAGCCGAGGAGACCCCGCACAGAAAGGTCACGGCCGACTGGTGGATTCAAACCCAAGACCTTCTTGCTGTGAGGCCCCAGTTCTAACTGCTGCACCACTGTGCTGCCCCGTATTGAAGGGCTCAGCAAACAAAGAGAGAATTATGCTATACCAAAGCAATGACTTCCTTTAATGGCAGCTGCAGTGCTGCCATAAGGAGATAAAGGCAAAATGCTGCCAAAATATAAACAATCTTTCTTGAATTAAAAAAAAGTCCAAGGCGTGAGGAATATTTCACATTTATAGGAATGTACTGTGATAAATAAATGCTGCCTTACTGACTGATTTGCCATTTCTAGCGCAAATGATGGACTAAATAAAAAAATGACAATCAAAAACAAGAACTATATATCAGTATCAGTATCAGCATCAGCTGTTGGGCAAATTGGAATTTCAAACATTCATATCTGCCTAGAATCACACTGTTGTTACATGAATGCTAAATTCACATTATTATTTTGTAGGGTTGCACACACATAATAAAATTTTACAGATTTTTTTTCCTTCTTTGTGTTTAAATTGGTCTCCAGTTACCAATATTGTACCACTTGTGGAAGCTGTGTTGCCCATTAAGAACAAATGTGTTTATCAAGAATTCCTGGAGGAACAGTAACTGATAACAATTATACCTTTCGATATAAAATCGTGCTAATAATATTACCTTCCTGCAGTATCAACACTACTCGAAGTACAAATAAAGTGAAAGAAGGAATAACTTTGTGCTGGCTCATAGCTACAGAGATCATTACGACATTTTCACACCATCCAAGTTTGGATGTTCATCTGAACAACATCCGGAGCACAATAAAGCTACAAAAGACATTGCTGTAATGATAATGAATAAAATATTTTTATTCAAGTGTAACACCTGAAGTCGCCAAGCCAGTGCTTATGTGAGCTTATGAGACACTGCTTATATTACTTTAAGAGGCAAGTGAAAACTAAAGGTATAGACTGAATACATTTGACATTTATCAAATTTCCCAAATGCTCTGGCACCACTTAAATGATCCAATATCTTGTATTTTAGGTAAATAATTACTGTTAAAATGACAGCTAGTACAGTTGAACCGGTACTATAGTATGCTCTGCTAACTATTTATTCTTAGGTGGTGCAACTTGATGCATTGTCTGTTTAAATAGAAACCAGACCTATTGAGATGGCTTGAGTTTATGTTTCTGAATAATTTAGTTGCAGTAAAGTAAATTCAGGACATCCGTCTATTGGACCAATCACAGATCCGATCTATCCCGTTTTTCTCAAATCCCTTGATAAGCAGGGATATGATCCCCATCCCCACCTCGTTCATTGTTTTCCCCTCAGATTAGTCCACAGATGTGTGTTTATCTATTTTTAATGTTGCTTCTACCTTATCACACTTTTCAATTTGGAACTTTTGACACAAACACGGTGGAGCACTTTGCCGCAGCTCCAAAATTAGAGCCAGAAAGCGAACGGCAGGGGGAAAAGGAGAGAGAGAGCGAGGGAGAGACACCCAGTGATTTTCCAACTGTGGATGCCTGTGTTCTGGGTGTCACTTTGTTTAATAATCTCCTACCAATCCTTCAACTTGGGTGCACGTTCAGGACGCTTCAAACCATGAAAACAGCTGGCTTTGTGCAGCCCAACTGTCAGAGTCTCCTTTGCTGTCGATGATGGAAATATCAAACCAGTGAGCCGTGAGTGGACATCTCAATCTGAATCTCTTCAGCTCAGCTAAACCACAGCCGTCCTCCCACTGATAATTCATGCAACATACACTCGCATTAGCAGCACACTGAACCGTCCCTACACAGTTCTCTCCTTCCTCTTGCAGTTGTTCGCAGGCAGCATCAAGCACAATAATCCTGTTAAACTTGGAATGAAATGGATTTTTGTCATTTCTTAGACTTGGCCATCACTTTGATATACAGTTGTCCAATGAACATCAATTCAATCCATTCAGGCCCCGGCGCAGGCTCTTTTCAAATATTGAACAAAATAGCGCATTTAATGAAAAAGCCCGAGTTCAGTGATATATAAGAGAAAGCATTTTCTCACAAAGTACATAGTTCCAGAAATGATCTCCATTCTGAGAATGAGCAGTTTGGCCTTGATGCCATCAAGTGAACACCACATCAGTCCTTTTCAGCTGTTTCTATATTATCATGCTGCTATCAATTGCTTTGCCTGCGTGCACTCATCCTCCCCATTTATTTTAATCATGGCAGGGAGCTAAAAAACAAGGTGCGGCGTTCCATGAGAAGCACAATCAACATAGATGTCTAAACATTTCCAAGTCATTCATCACATAAAAACAAAGAATGTCTGGGTCTCTATTTGGAGTGCCTGGATTTTAGATTTATTAACAAGCAGATAGGGTGGAAATTAAAACATAGCGGTGGAATCACTGTTGCACTGAGAGCAGATTGCTGTCGGATGTTCAGAGGAGAGGCGGAAGGAATGCCATGTTTGTTTTTTCTTCTTCGGGCCACCGTTATGTGTTTTCAGTAGATGCAAGTTGTAGATAGAATTATAAAGTCCCTGGGGCTCATCCAAGTTTAACAAAGCACCAAGGACAGACAACCTTAAGCCCACACAGTGTTATAATGCTCCTCTCATGGAGAATGTAATAAATAAATTAGCAGATGAGTTTGGTTCTGACAAGTGAGGGACATGGCGCTCCCTGTGCATTTTTGATAGTGATCTAATTCATCTGGCAGGCGTGGATGTTGATTAAATCAGAATGTCAGCCACTTGACAAGACAAGGCACAAGCCGGCGTGGAACCTGTTTGAACAGCGTGAGCCGTGCAAGATGGCCAGGGAGATTTGCAGTGCTCCATGGCTGCTGAACTCCGCGCGCATCCCTGTTATCATCTCTTCCCATAACATGTCCAGAGAGACAGAAAGACAGAGAAAGACGTGGAGGAATTCACCAAGGCCCACCTCTTCTGTTCTCTCTCAGGGTGACATCAGCCCTCTGACACTCGGGGTAAACAGAAGGGTGTGATGGCACGACCGTGTTCCCCTTCACTCACACGTGCTTGATACCTCCATCAAATCTCCTTGACAATCACAGAGCTCGAGGCAAGACAGACGTACGTGCTGAAATCGCATTCCCTGTAATTATGGGGAACAAAGCCTCTCTGAGTAGACTCACTATATGAAAGACCATCAATGGAAAATCAGAGCAAAGAATGCTTAGGGTTTGTCTGTCTCCGGCAGCACACAATAGGTGTATGATACGGGGGGAGTTTCAGAGACAGAAATTGTTGAGGCAGGTTGCTATTTAACTGATGAGTGCCTCTCCAGAATCACTATATCTGTGGAAAACTATTGCTTTCCCCCAAATTCAACACAATATCCGAACCCATCTGCCAAAATATGACAACAGACTGATGTAAATACACTTGGGAAACTGGGGAAATGATACACATCTTTTCAGATTTGCAAAATTCAGAGGAAATCTGACGTGTCATCAAAAGTATTTTTTATGTGATAGCTTTCTAAAAAAAAAAATACATTTCATTCTTCATCAAATCAAAAGCACTATTCATCATATTCATCTTAAACACATTTTTTTTTTGTGAAGCACACAGACGTGGATCCCTGGGCGTCTCCTCTCCTGCCTCCCTTTCACCTTCCTGCATGCACAGCTCCAAGGAGGTCAAAGTTACATGTACAAAGTCACTCTACTAATCTCCTTTGTCACTCATAAAATTTACACAACATCTCCCTCATGGAGGCCTGTCAGTTTGCTGCTGCCTGTGGCTGTCAGAGAACACAGATAATTACTCGCAGGCATCGGAGAAGGCCTTGATTATTTATAGGGCTGAATATCTGAAGAGAGAAAAAAAAACGTGGTAGTTTAAATGATTTCTTGTTATTAAAAGGTAGTATTATTGTAAAAATCTTCATTAGAGTTATCAGGTATATAATTATTTGAAGTCAAGAGGTAAACCCAGGGTTTATTTTCTATGTTTATTTTCTATCAGAAAGTCCCAATGCGTGGTTTTCTTTTTCTGAAATGTGTGAGATTAAATTGTTCTAATCTCAAAAGTGCAAATGACAGCATTGCATGTGCATACATTACTCATGAGACTTCCTACCAGATCATTATATGCCGGGCCCTGACGTGACATGCTGGACGTGCGTCATGCATGTGAGTGAGCCTGGTCAGATGTTTGGAATGACTTCCAAGCAGTCAGCATCACTTCATGGTGCTTTTGTTCACCTTGTTGTTGTGACCTCACCTGCTGTTTGCGTGTAATTCTCTCCCGTGTTTGCAACATGAAAAGCCCGCGAATTATACGAAGCCTTGTTTGAGAGAAAAGAGAAAAACAAGCATCTCTTCAAGAGGAAATAATGATCGTGTTACTGTGACTAGTGCTTTTGATTCACCTTACCCTCTGATCATGATCAGCTTATTTTACTTTCCAAAAAACAACAAAACAAAACAAAAGACAAGATAGAGTGTCAGGTTTTAACGTCCCAGTAGGGAGGATTTAAAACCTCTGAAAACTTGACTTCATGTCTTAACTATCTTTCAATAAAACTGAATATTATTTATTTAATAAACATCAATTAAATCAGAAAAATCAAAACGACTTGAGGTCAGTCTTATTTTCATCAGCAAAAATATTTCAAAATTTGTTTTTTACTTGTATAGTAAAAAAAAAAAAAGAAAAAATATATATGATGATGATACATTCTTATAAACTGTGAATTAAACTGTAAATATATTAAAAATATATAAGCGTGTTCACCAGTTTGTGGAAGTCGCCATCTTGAATACAGTGGCTGAGATGGACATGGCCGTTCCGCCTAATCTCATTTTTTTGCATGTGGTTAGAGACCAGCCGTATATTTAGCGTGCACAGTACTGTTGCAATTGCTTATTGTTAGCAGATCAGCCATGTGACCGTCCCATCTCCAGGCAGCTGACAACCAGTTGGCTAAACAACAATAGCAACTGGTTAATCCAGCTGATGTTAGGCTCAAGCGTCCTAAAAATCACACTTCCCCTCTGAGCAACAGTTTGATTACATTCTCACATTGTGTGAGAGTTTGTTGGCTAAATGTCTGCGTCCAGCAATGTTAGATCCACTTCAGAGAAAGTTTCACTAACACCGGCTAACAGCAGCAAAAACTGCGGCGCTTACCGACAGACAAGTCAACAACTGACCTCAGTATCACTGTCATTGGTCAGAAGTGAGCTTCACTCATCAACCTGTATCGAACTCCTTTCACAAAGTTTTCACCTTTATTTTTTTGCACAATGACCCTGAACAAGATAAGCGGAAGTGGACGGACGGATGGATGAATGGATGGATGGATGAATGGATGGATGGATGGATGGATGGATGGATGGATTGCCCTTATCCTCTAACACTGCGCTATAAAAACATGTGTAACCACGGTTGTTATATGCAAAAACTGGTGACAGTTGTAGCTTCAAAATGCTAAGGAAACTAACTGGAATCAGAGAGCTGAACTTTACCTAAACACACTGTGGTTAACAGACAAGCGGTAAAACCAAATAAAAAGTAAGTTGACAAGATCAGCTCTGCTTAAGGTAATATTTATTTAGAGTTATGCATTCCAAAATCTGGCAGCTCTCCATCAGCCAATCCATATTCAAACATTGCTACATAGCAGCTATTCTGCGGAAGTGCCTGAAATCATTAGGGGTGGAATGATTCTCAACAGGAAAACAGGAAAAAGTATTTTCAGCACGGGTGCAGTCAGTGTTGGATCACGAACCCATAAACGATCCTTAAACATTACAGATATGAGCATTGCAGACTAGTATGCTTCAAGCTGGCATTAACAGCTCCACATTGCTAACAAGCATAAAAGCTAATCACTATACAGCCATCCATTAATTTCTTCCAATTATCCAGTTCAGGGTTGCCGGGGTATTTGAAGCCTATCCCAGCTGTCATAGGGCAAGAGGGGAAGGTAGATCCTGGACAGGTGGCTGGTCTGTCACAGGGCTAACAATTAGAGACTGACAACCATTCTCGCTCATACCTATGGCCAATTTAGAATCACCAGTTAACCTAACCCCATGCATGTGTTTGGACTATGGGAGGAAGCCCCATCTAAACGTACACACAGTGAGAACATGCAAACTCCACACAGAAAGGCCTCCGCCTGGATTTGAACCCGGGACCTTCTCAGTGTGAGATGGTGATACTAAAATGAAACGTGCTCTTCATAAAACAAAAATTAAATAAACAGCTAAAATGTGTATTTCACCACAAAGTTTGACTAATGTGCTGGTAGTGTCCCTGCAGTTCGATGAAGCGATTTCATGGTTGTCATTTGATCATTTTGATGTTTCTTCTGTCACATAATGCTGGTTTGTGTTCACACTGATGCACCGAGTCGCTGCGCTTTACTTTTACGACATCTCGATATCAGATCAGTGTCTCTGTTAGCAACGTGATGAGAGGACAGCGGAGGGAGACGTTGGGATGGGGTGGTGGGTATCGCAACGCACACGCACACACAGCACAGTGAACGTTCGTGTGGCAAATTCAGTGTCTGTTTCGGAACCGTCCATCAGAAGTCCTGTTTTTCCAACTGAAACCAACAGGAGTGAAATGAGCAAAAAAAAATTCCAGTATGGGTAAAAATATTGTTCATGTCCTGCAAGCATCACTCCAAATAAAAGACGTGATTACGGGGGTTTTAGCCCCGCCTGCTTAAACATCCAGAAGTATTATAATTGTGTGAGTGACCAGTATCAAAACCATCTTGTGGCTAGCCGTACCTCCAGACACATATGCCTTTTTAAATCTTGTACACTGCTTAAATGCCAGCTTAATAAGAGATGACAACTCCATGTGCAAATCAATTTAATATCTACGGGGACCGAAAAGTGCACATCACACATTACGAGCCAGGATCAAGCTGGGGGCAGGTGCCTCTCTTCCCAGAATTACAAGGAGAGTTTGCAGACAGATATGAATTTACAATTAGTCTCATCCTGGCGACTTCTTAAGGTTTGTGACAGTGTCTGGGGCTCCACTAAAGGCCATGTGTGTGAAGCCATGAATTTCTTGCGACAGGCTATGATACCAGAGAGGCTATATTTAGGGAGGATAACTAGTACTGCACGGTATAATCTGACATTTGTACCACAAGGGAGTCATACTGCATTGCTCACAAATGACAGTGTCACTGTTGGTTTGTGTCCCCGGTGGAATAGGTTAAAGAGAACAAAACATGTTTTTGCAGTGGAGTGCCGCTCTGCAAGACAGATCTAATAAAACTGTATTTGATTGTGGGGGTATGATCTGACTGCGGCTGTCACTGGTGAGTGAGCCCCCTGAGCGCGGAGACAGCAGCAGTCTGGTTGAAAAGGAACAAAGAGTCCCTGGGAGCAGTCTCAGTAGACTCTGAAACAGGAGTCTGTATGACTGGCCTGCTTTTGATGGCTGACTTCAGCAGGGCACTTCAACTTCCCCGCTATTTCTCTGGCCCTCAAACCAAGGACAGAGAGAACAAGCAAAGTGCACTGCTGTTCTGGGGTTAGCAGTTGTATTTATTTTTAATTTTTTCTTCTAAAAACGCAAATATTATCAAGTATTGTGTACATCAGCTGTTCATGAATAAACATCCTGCATATCCCGGACCATAACATTTGATCAATCTACAGTAACATTTTCTTTCTGTTCCCTCATGCAGTGTGTCGCAGCTTAAATTATAACGTCAGCCAGCATATTTGAGTACCTGTCAAATCCTTTTAAAGAAAACAAGCATGATGTAATTCTGTTCAACCAGGCAATTCATTAGCCCAAGTCAAACACTCGTCCTTCTGCAGCTAGCTGCTGTTGTCCTCCCTGCAGACTTGGTGAAGCCACTTAGGTCCACATTCACCAAGGTGATCAAACCTGCGTCAGCCCACACCTGCCTCCCCTCTCAGGAGGAACCGGGACAGGCAGCACAACAAAGCTGCGGCGGCACACTTGGGGAGTTCAGCTAACTGCATCTTCAATCACCGCATCTCAGAGCCATCCAAGGATTGCAGGCAGCAGTGTACATGGAGGAGTTTGTTTAGGATGCATACCGCACCAGCTGATGGATGCATGAGGAATATTCCAGCCACTTAGCTGCTGTGGTGCTTTAGCAGTTTATATGACACCTTGCATTTCATATACGGCGTTTGCATGTTCTTCCCTAGCACCCTCCAGAAGAAGAAACTGTACCACTAATAAATAGACATATGGAATATGAGTGTTGAAGACATCTTTACTATAAGACAGTAAAGCTATGTTAGCAGAGAGGCAGTAGAATATTATCCTTGCTGGATGCTGAGTGGAGATTTGGGGATCAGCAATGTGCAGGCTGTTTTTTTTTTCAATGATATGTTTGAATTATTTCTTATGGGTGTGCATAATGGCAGTATAAATCTTTCTGGGTGTGCAATTACAAAGACTGGCATGGTCTATTCCCCGCTGGGTGATCGCCTGCGAACAATGACATATTACCGGCTGGCCAGCAGTGGTCATTAAGAACTGATATGGGATTTATGGCCAGTCTTTAAACATGAGATGGCATTAAAGAGATTTGAATACAGTCAAAATGGTACAAAGAATCCTGCCTGAGCAAGATGGAGCTAATGAACTGTGGTTGGAAAGCACAGGGATATAAAGTTATTTTGGGTAAAGCCAATTTCTCATCAAGCAAAATGAGTCTGATTTTAATCACGGGTTGTCAGAGTCCATAACAAGCTCACTGTGTTATTATGGAATTGTATTGGTGAGGCTTTATAGGGCTGTAATGAGCAAAGTTTAACAATTAATATATTAACACACAGTTGAATTTGAAACACCGGCTGGGTGCGTGCGCAAAACCAGGCGACGATATATGAAATCTTAATGCGAGATATAATGTACTAGAATTCCAAATGATACAAATCTTAGGAGACGGTACACAGTCATCAGCGTTTCCGCGTGACAACAAAGCTCTCTATATAACTGTGCCACTAATTTCCAGTGGCAATTAAGGAGTCTTACATTCCACACGATACCTGCTGAGTGAGTATAAGGAGCTTAAACATCAGATGTGTTCATTGGAAAGTGAGAAATAAAGACTTTGCCTCATCATATTAGTGCCAGCCCTTAAAGTGACTGTTTATCATGAGGTAGTGCTCAAGGTTTTAATGAGCTCCCTGCCTGTTCTAGTATAATTCCAATTAGTCCCTCTGTCTCATATAATGGCATGATTACCTTGTGAAGCCTCCATTGTTTTCGGTACAAGTCTTGAAAGGAACCCTGACTATTTTAATCTGTTTCCCTGTGGCAGCACACCTGCCAAGCCAGTTACACCTCCTGCAGAATGATCACAGGTACTGGTTCATTAATACAGAGAATGGCAGTGTATGAATTCCCTCGGTCACACCTAGTGGATAGATGAAAAAACGAATGTTATAATCTGATTTTGACTGCATTTCTCTTTCAGTGGCAAATTCACAGCGTTCAAAATTACATCCAGTAAGGAGGAGGAGGAGTTTAGAAAACCGCGATTCTCAAGAAGTCAACACTGTTCATTTCTGGTTTCGGTTGTGCTCAAACCGCTCGTGCGTATGATTCATTATTTCATGAATATCTCGGCCGACTTATTATAAAGTGAGACTGATCTCAGTCAAAGTGATAACAAATCCTGCAGCTGTGGCAGTGTCTAAAGTAAGGGCCATTACCTCGATTTTGCTCCCTGCTATTACAGAGGGAGAGAGGAGAAAGAGCTATTTTTGATCAGAACTCAGGGAAGAGGAGAATTAGTCATTAGCAGCAGCCATTTGCAGTGTCATCTTGTTTGGACAGCCTGTGGCTTCCACTTGAAGACAGTTGTGGTTCTAAAGGAAATGCACCTGCCTTGTCCCTCACAGCCTCAGCCCTCTCTGCAAAGGTTGATTTACCATAGACCTCGCAGCACAATCGAAATGACTTATTACCTATACCATTTGTCAAAAGGGCATGTTGTAAAAATGCATAGCAGGAAGAAAAATGTTCAGTAACTCCATGCAAACTCATAACCGCACTAAAGTTGTTGACTGAATAACTTCCGCTGCTGCAAGGGCAGCACGCTCCGGCCTCGCCTCGTTGTTGCCGGTATCTTAGTAATTGACTCCGAGGACACCGGCTTGCACGAGAAATATTTTAATAAAATCATAATTTAACAGGGTATCAGCAACAATGAGCACAATAGGAGAAGATGCTAATAGCCGGGACATAAAACTGAATTTAGATTTTCTCTCAGATTTGACACTCGTGCGGAATAAGAGACAGGAGGGAAGAAATGGTAATCTGCAAGAAAACCCTTAAAAGAATCAATTTGGCAAGGTGTCTCAGAATGTGACTTTATCCGGCACTGTGATTCCGACTGTCTCCTGTAAGAGTGGGATGACTGTCTTTCTTCCCCGCTGACAGGCAGACCCAGGCCAAATTGACAGTTCTTTAAAGCGCCTGACAGAAAGCCGCATTAATTAAGTCATTGCTGGACTTTAATTGTGTTAAGAAGTTGAAAAAAAAAAAATCTAATATGAGAAAAGGTTACCAAGTCCTCCGTGGTGTCAGATTTTCCACTTTCTATGAATATTAATGTGCCTAATGAAGACAATCTTCGCTTCATCTCCCCATTGTTCTGTATTCAGGTGCCAAGCTTTCACAGCCATTGATTTGTTGTTAAAGAACAAATATGTCACGGGAGAAAATGACTGCCACGTCTTTTATCTTAAATTTATCAAGAAAAACGCCTCTCTCTTCAGTTGAAGTGAGGATTTTTTCTTTTTTTTTTTTTTTGTTATTCTAAAAAGATTTCAGCTGAGTGAGTGTCATGCAAAAGTTGTCAAGGTGTGTTTGGGTGTTAATTAGATGTGGTAAGCCAATTTTACTGTTCCGCTGCTAACAGGGAACAAAAGGAAATTGGGATTTCAGGCGAGATGGTGGACAACAAATAAATATAAATCCGGTCAAATAAACCAAGTCTTTGTCTTTTGCTGGTGGTATAAAATCATTTTGCTTTCAGCCCCCAGTGCTTGAAAATAACCGTTCAGAATTATATTAGTTCATAAAGCCAGACCATATTGAATGCTATCAGGATAGAAGAGAGAAAACACATTTGGGAGCTCGTGATTTCTACAAGGTGGAAATCTGCTGAGGTGAGACTGTCTGCCATTGCTGGCAGATAAAAGTCATGTGATATTTGATGGCAACTTACAAGTTCTTTGTGCCTGCCACAGAGCCTGGGGGAGAACAACACCAAGCGCTCCCCAAACTTCAATATTAAGCGGGCATCATGATTGCCAGGCATATTGAAGAGACAGAAATTCAAATGAACCCCTCTCCCCGTGATAAGACGACCTGAGTCCTTGTGAAAGATGAGCTATGGCTATTTCTGGAGAACGAAGTGCTCGGTCTCGCCACAGGGCAAACCCTGAATAGCCGGGGTTGGAATTACTTGAAAAGAAGGCCTGGCTGATGTACTTGGCACTTGTCATTGAAGGAGTGTCTTTTGTTCACAACGCCATAGATCTCCATCTGAGGAAACTGTACAAAAGGACTCATGTATTTGTGAATCCTTTTGTGAAAAATTAACAGACTCATTTTACCGAGGGGGAAAAGGATACTGTCAGAAAATTAATTTTACAATATCTCATCTGAATTTACTGTTTGAATTTTGTGAAACCTGGCTAGCGACGCATCCTCAGCGCTCAGCTTTCCCTCCAAATGTCCCCGCCTTGGACCGGTGTTGAAAAGAGAGTAGTCACCATAGCTAATTTATGTCGAGGGCTGGGTGTAAACAAAGCGTGAAGGATGGGGGAAACCGTGCACATGTGGACGTCCTTTTATTGCATCTGACGGGGACGACTTCTCTGTGAAGTCGTCCCTCTGTGCGCGCGTGGGAGTCAGTGAAGTTCACGTCGTTTCCCACCAGAGGAGACGCGCGCGCGCACACGCGGGAGGAATCAGTCAGAGCTGCGCCGAGTTCGAGTCTCCAGCATCATCAACACAATGCTTCCTTTAAGGGGAAGCGTGTTAATACTATATGGAAATTCCCCACAAGATGATCTGCATCAGCGAGCGTGATAAATTTGTTAGCGAGCGCATTCTCAAGTTTTCAAACTGTGGCGTACTTTTTGGCATTCAAAGGTCCAATCTATTATCAATAAGACAAAATTTATGACTGTTTAATTTTTACTGTTAAAGGTTAGTTTACGTCAGTATTTCTGGGTAAAACTGCAGAAAAACACGTATGATGAGGTTATTTTTAATCTATAAATCAAAGCATTTAATTTATGAGAATATACTTAACATTTATATGGGGGGGGGGGGGGGAAGATGGATTGTGGCTTTAATGTTCCTCCCTCAGAACAATTTATGTTGTGTAAAGCAGATTTCTCAAAGGTAACTCAGCTGGGGGAAAGGTCTTGCTCAGATTTGGTTCCCATGTGCTGTGAAACCAGACTAGCTTTTATTTATGGGCCAAGTTTAACTTCTGGCTTTGTGCTGCGATGATTACGGCTCGGTGTCAAAATTCTAATCGCGTCTCGGAATGAATCAAATCCAACGGTCGTGCACGGTTGATATCGTGAGTTTTCCTTTTGATGTAACTCTCCCTTTATTATTGCTATTGTAACGCAAATAATTATTTATTAATATTTCTTTGTTGCCGTCATTGATCGCGACTGGACTGACCCAAAAAAAGACACGGGAGAACAAATGAAGAGCAGCATCAGAGGGAAAGTAATGAAACGTCTTTCAACAACACTTTGTCTCGACTCCTTTGGCCAAGTCTGGGATACCTATTAACACTCCCTTTAAATTATTCATTCTGATGGATAAAACACCTCCACAATTAATTGCATGTGAGCCACCCCCCCCAACCCCCCTTTAAATCTGTTGAAGAGGCTGAAATTCATCGCGTGCACTTGTTAAATGTATCATTTCCTTACACTGGACTTTTAAATATAGCGTAAATGTAAAAATAATAACTTCTAGGTAAATACAGTCAAAGATGGCTGCTGATTAATGGGCGTGAGATGAAATATCTCTCTCTTTGTGGCCCCCCCCTCCCTTACCCACCTTTTGTGATATGCCAGAGGAGAAGGAAAATAAAAGAGAGACGCCCTTCTGATATGAAACTTTCCTATCGTTTGTACATTCTGTTTCATGGACATCACTTCAGAGAAAATGAGCACCACATGTCTCGCTCACTCATGTAAATTACATCAGAATCCCAACCTTGCACCATTCACTGTGAAAATGACAGGATCAGGGTTATGTATTAATCATAAACATCATCAATGTATGCAGTATTAATTGTCCTACTTTCTTAAGATAAAAGAAGATTTGGGTATCGTGCTCTGCTGTGGGGAGGTCTTCCATGTCTGAGTTGTTAATTTGTAGATAATGTATAACATGATTTCATTTACTAACTCCTTTATATTTATATTTGATTTTGTCTCAGGTCTGGCTTCATACTGTTAGCTTGCTGGAACTGCACTGTTGGTTCCATCTGGAGAGGAGTGGATATTACATTTGTGTCTCACATTCAAGGATTAAACGGGCAGGAGCTGCAGTATTGACGCGGGATACAAACATAAAGGAAGACTGATGGCCGCTACTAAACTGATGTTAGTGTCAGTATTGACGTTTTAGGAAAATGCCATTTTAAAAATGCAAACTCAGAAGCTAGGACAAGAAAGTTATATTAAAAAAAAAACAAACAAAAAGGAAGTAATGCTGTAAGCAAAGGGGGGGGGGGGGGAAATGAGTATTGTGTTTTTTGTAAAAGAAGCTCATCCAGGAAGAAGAGTGCGCTGCCCAGCTATTTATTGCCGTGCTGCTGAATGCATCGCCAGCTCAAAAGGCTTCAAATCATTGGGGAGATTGTTAGGCTTCTGTGAAAATTACGGAAATGCAGGGGAAATGGATGAGCAACACTTCATAACAATTAATCAGAGGCCGCTGATTAATAAAGTTCATTTTTTATTCCCGATGATTCAGGGGATTATCAAAAGGACACTGTCCTTGTCATTTTGATTAACAAACCCATCCTCGCTCTGGAAGAGGACGCGCTGAAGGGAGACGCTCTCTTTCGCCCATAAAATAAATATTGAATGAGAATATTAACTCGTTAACCTTGACAAGTATTTGTAATTTTCATAAGGGGGTAAACTAGCAGATTCAGCACAAAAAATGCTGTGGGGGCTCGAGAAAAGGCACAGGAACAGGGGCGGGGGGGAACGACAACGCACAACAAATTAGAGAGAATGAAGAATGCTACTGCATGAATCCTGTCATTTTTATGGGCTGCAATGATTAATTTGTTTGTTCAAATTCTCAATTAAGCCAGGAGGAACTGGCAGAATTAGAAAAGGAGAGCAGTGCAGTGCTGTCTTGGCTTTGCAAGCACCCTGGGGAGATATAGCCCTACCTGATCTTAGGTCATCAGGCTATTCTGCAGACAGCTCACACAGCCAGGAGCAGGGGTGCGGTGTACGTCTTCACTATTCATTTCAAACGGCGCAGAGAAAGGAAAAAAAAAAAAACGTGAGTCCAAATATTTCCGCGGGGGGGGGGGGGGGGGGGGGGGGGGGGGGGGGGGGGGGGGGGGGGGGGGGGGGGGGGGGGGGGGGGGGGGG
>JAVDPK010002006.1:561523-576523 GCA_034780415.1 Cichlasoma orientale
GCCGGGGTGCGGTGTACGTCTTCACTATTCATTTCAAACCGCGCAGAGAAAGCAAAAAAAAAAAAACGTGAGTCAAAATATTTCAGCAGCCCCCCCCCCGATAAATCATTCTGCCTTTTTCTTTCATTTGTCCAGGTCGCCTTGTCAAGGGTAATGCCCTTAAAATGTCAATTGTCAGTGTGAGCATGCATTGCATTAGATATAAAGTACAGTTCACCACACACAAAAACAGCAGTCAGTTGCAGTGCTATACAAAAAGAAATAAAATATGGAGCTTGCACTTCCCTTTTCCCTGGAGGCCCCGTGCACTTATTATTTGTCAGAGTGACAGATGTTTTTCAAATGACGGTGTCTCATGTGTGCTGAACTTCTACCAAAGCCCTACCGTGAGAGACTGCGGGATGCTACACACCATCTGATGGAAACCTCTACGGACTCAATCCCTGTGCTGAGAGGCTTTTCTCGGGGAAGTCTAACAACAGAGGAAGAGCTCTTCTGGGTGGCCTGCCGAGGTGATCGCAACGATTTGCTAAGTAACACGCTTGGACCCGGACCTAACTTCCAGGAGCGAAATACGCAGCAGCACAAAACTCAGAACGCCAGAGCTGGAGCTGCTCATTAGAACTGAATTTTCCCGAGTGCCGTGAATTTGTTTTGGTGGCTGCAACAAATATTATTTACAGCAAAGACATGCATATTTATATAGATAGAAAAACAAATTTGCAAGTAAATCTGCAACTGCTCAGTTCCAGCAACTGAGCAAAAAAAAGAAAGAGGTCATTTAGTGATGTGCATTTTTAACTCTGCGTGGGAGGAAAACACTCAGGTAGAATCATAGAGCTAAAACACTTTTTTAGCGGTTGGTTGTCGAAATATGAAGTGTCTGGCAGCGCGGAAAAGGTCAATCAGGTCTTCTTGTTCTGCTTTCTTTCTCAGTTTTAGCATAAAGGGCTGTAAAGGATCAGCCAATAGCAAGCTGTGCATGAATGTTATTGTAGGTATTTGTGCGAATCTTACCCATCAGCCGGTAATACGTGTGACTTCCTTTAACAATATACAACCTCAGGTATGTAGGGCCACTCGTGCTTTGAAGTACATAACTTGGGGATATCCCAAAGCAAATGTACTATTTTTGTTCACCTACATTTCTGTAACATCTGCAGCATATCATAAAGCCGCGTTCTATAAATGAACATGCCTGCACTTTTCCCCCTGTACAGCATCACAGCAGACACTCTGAGCTGACCCATTAATGCGTGTCCTTTTCCACACAGTGCATTCAGTAAGATATTGGTTTACCTCTATAACCACCGTGTTGTACTGAAGTCAAACAAAAGGCTGCATCGTGTGCGTTCAAGTGTAACTTGTCAAAAAAAGAAAGCGCTGTATCTGTTCTACATACGCTGCAAATTCCCCAAGTAAAAGTGCAACTTTTTTTTATTGTGTTTATGACCATTATATGATTTTTGTAATGAAATCACAGTGTGTTTTCCGGACCAGTGGGTGCTTTTAATAGCGTTGGCCACCTTTCTTTTTTCCAATTCAAGGTGTCCTCTATACAGTATGTATATCCATAGCAGCAGCATTGACTAGAGCCAGCGCTAGTGAAACGAAAATGCTTATTAGTCAAACAGTCCCCATCGGAATAATGCCACGGTCAGCCACTGGTGAGGGATAACTCTGCATGGATGACACTCCGGATCCTATTCTGTAGGGGATCTGTTTTAGTACGGCACGCAGAAACATGATGTATGGAAACACAAGCAGAGAAGCATCATGGGACCACACAATGGAGGAGCTGCAGATGAGTTACTGTAGCAAGAGTTAGGCTTGCATAGAATATGCTCCTCGAAACAATGACAGTATGTTCTAGTTTCTGTTTAATGATCCATTTGCCCCTGAAACCTTGATCCAAACCGACAGGCAAAAATAAAGCGGTTAGAAATGAAGATATAATGATTATAGATACTGTTAAGGCATGTGTCCTTCACAGAATCTATTACATCTTAACAAAAAAATACAGGTATCAAAGACACAAAGCTACATTATGACTTGAAGCCTGACTATGCAGACTGTATACAAATGTTGGACTTCCCAGTTTGATGCATAAGCAGCTCAAATCTGCTTTTTTTCTAATGGCCAGAAGGGGGCGACTCCTAAGGTTACACAAGAAATCAGATTGTGATCTAGATCCCACTAGATTTAGGACCTCATTAAACGCGTTTCCTAATCAATTAAATGCCTAAATTAGTCGTTTCAAGCCTAAGTTGACATGCACATTTTGTAAATCCTGACCTTATTTGGACTAAAGTAAAGGATAAAGAATGGGAGCCTGTGGGCCTGCTTTCTGGTTGTTATCGAATGTGTGCATTGTCGGCAATTTCTCAGCAGAATTTTCTCTTCGTTCGTGACGCCCATTCTCAAAGCACCAAGACGGCGAGGGGCAAAATGAAGAACTCGAAGCTTCAAAGCAGGACTGACAAACTGGCAAATCAGTGGGTGACGTCAGGGCAGCCGTGTTCATCTTTTACTCTGGCAGGGGTTCTCACGGCTTTGATGACTGAGCGTCGGTTTAGGGAACTGGCATATGACTGAGGGCTGCACTGGAAAAACACCCATCAGGCAAAATAACTGCAAATTCAATCATTTAGTTATTGAATATTACTCTTCCAAAAAAAAAAAAAAAAAACCTGCAGAAAGCTCATTACATTCCTAACCTGACCTGTGTTGGGGGCACAGTTTGATACAATAGTCCAGTAGTATAATTAATGTAACAGTGGCCCTTGTTTCTCATCATACCTGTGACACCAAATAGTTAATAATCAGTCTGTCCAAAGTGGTTTTGGTTTATGTTTCAAAGGGCGAGTGAATTTTAGTTAATGTTTGAAGTTTGTTCGTTCAAAAGTTTGTGGTTTATTTCTGTGCTGGTTTCAAATCTTTTTAAACATTAGTGAGGCGGCTGTTTTTTAATACCAGCTGCATTTAGGAACATTGATAACACGGCACTGCTTTATGTTAGCGTGGCAATATGCAATAATTTGTTTTTGCATCTTATCTGCTAATCATCAGAAAAAAAATGTTGTGCTCTGCGTTTGTGGCTGCTGAGCTAACAGTTAATCCACTGCCGGATCTGAAAGCTGCCACCGTACTTATTGTAAACAGTGTTTGTTTTTTTTATCACCGTACTGGAGCAAAGAAAACAAATATAAACGTAACAAGAAGAACAATAGAGACATGTTGAGGAACTCATTAAACATAATGAAGTAGGCTAAATATGGTGAAGCGCTCTTTGAAATTTAACAAGCTCTTGAGTATATGTTGTCTTCACATATCAGATGAAATACTCGACATGATTTGTTTTGTACAGTAAAACTGAAGATGAAGATGGTCAGCCGTGTCTAGAATGATGGAATTATATATATTATTTAATTTACTGAAGGGGAAAAAGCTCAGCGCTAGCTACCCCACTCACCTGTCAGTCAGTAAGCTCGTTAGCGTTGTTGATAACAAGGCAATGCATACAGTTTATCCAGATTACGTAAATGCACCTTCTTGTTTTACGACCACGCCTACTCCATGCAGTTTATGCCTAGACAGTTTATGTTTGAGCATTTTAAGCTAAATTAAATTCAGCTAGCTTCCTTTGTTACCTTAAAACGAGGTTGGCTGGTTATTGGTCAGTTGGTTTCACTTTTTTCTTCCATGTAAACGTTTATTGAGATCACAGTGATGCCGCTGTAGCCGGGCCCTAACAGACTTATTGCCGGGATCCTTCACGTTTAATGTGAGGAGGTTTGTCAGAGCATCACATATTTATGTGGAGCATTTGCTGCATATGGGTAAGGGGAAAATCCATTTCCCACCCCTCTTGATAATTGATCTTTTCTTTCTATACCGCACTGGAAAAATGTCATACCGCGTCTATTATAATTCGAATGGTAGTCAAGCAGCTGTCCTTCTAAATCTGCCTGTCTGTACATTTAACATATTTTTGAACTCATCACTCTGTCAATAAATTCAGACAATGACAGTGAAAGGTGATGTAAAAACCAATACCTAAAATTAAACGGGGTACCGGGTTGTATACTTTGCTGATTTAATTCCTCCTCTCCACTTAACAGTCTCAGACACCTTGTCATTAGCCAGTAAACCTTCTCAAAATAAATCCAATCCCATAAATCTACCTCTGAAGGAATCTGATACTTTTAAAAAGTGACAGCGACTGACCTTGAGATTTATTTTTGTCACACCAGAAACTGTCTCCCTCAGCAACGAGAGATGTGCCTGTCCAGATGGTTTTGTGTGGCATCGTCTTGCTAATTGTCAGTGATGCCATCAAAGGGATGTAGCAGACCTGACAACTTAGCTGATGAGCAATAAGATGAGTATGAGGGGGGAAATTAGAGCCAAAAACATGTGACAGTTATTTTGCGCAGCCTACCAATGCTTTTAAGCACTTTAAATTGTTTGCCTTCTTTTGTTTCCTGCATTTGTTGCAGACTAGAGTAGAGCAGAAAGGAAAGCTGTTATTATTAAACTGGGGGTTCAAAATAGTCATTACTGTGTAATTATAATGTCTAATTGCATTATGCAAGCTATAAATATCTCTGAACGTATAATAACGCTGAAGGAATAGGCCCATAATAGTATGCTGCACTGGGCCTCTGAATGCTGTCTCTATGGTAATAATATGTTACATGTATTTTGAAGCTATCACCTGTCTAAGTTCGCTTTAAAGTTGAATAGGCTGCAGCGCGGAAGCGCAGCAGTGCGTCCCCGGCGACTGTAAAACATGCAAGACAAAACATATGACACAGGGGATAATCCTGACCTGAGACTGACATGTGCTAAAGTACATTATAGTCATTGCCAGGATAAAGGTCACATTGACTCCTGTTATAAATTGGAGAGGACAGCTCCAGCATACATGGAGTGTCAAGTGTGAGGAGGTCTGAAAGAAAATCTCTCGGATGTTGCAGGACACACACGCAGGCGGACGGACGGATAAAAGTGTCTGCGTCTCGCTCTCACTTGTGATTAGCACACTTAATCATCACATTAAAGGAGAAGTCCGGGCTAAGTTCATCATATAATGGAGATGCGGGGAGGGAGATGCACTCTCCGGTCTTTCTGTCCTCACTTTAAAACCTGGCGGTGGTCATTAAAATAACATATAAAGGTGGGATAACAGTTGGGGTTTCTTATTGTTGCTGTTTATAGTTAATGAGTAAATTCACACTCTCAACTATTCTGCAGCAGCAGAAGAAAAAAAAAAGAAGAAGATATTTACATATTCATTTGAGGCATGATAGTCTTTTGACTAAGAATACCCTGCCTGAAACGACAGTAAGCACAAGAGCAGACTTTTGCTCTGAGATACAAAGGGAAACGACTTGAAAGGAAATAAGCAAATGAATGCAATGCCTCATTAGGCGGGTTTTATTTGACCGTAGCCAATTAGAGAGCATCTGTAATTTAAAACAGTCAGCCTAAAAAAAGACTCAACGAAGAACACATTTCTCTCATGGGACCGAATCCTTTGCCTTGTTTTCATTCAAATTACTTTTTTACCAGTGACATTTTCTATTTGAGTGAAAATAAATAATACACAGAGGACACTGAAGTTCAGAGATATGCAGATATGCAGCCTGCGATATGAGCTTATAAGTTGAGGCGAGAAAAAAAAATCTGGGTCTGAGGGATTTCGCAGAGGTCAAGGTTGCTCGCTGAGGTGTTTGGCCTTGCTCTCGGCTGGCTGTGCTGACTTGTTTTGCCGTCGCCTTGTGATCAATATCCCTCCCTCTGTCTTAATCAGCGACCCGCTGAGGTATTTGCGGGCTGTTACCTTAATGACACAAAGGTGCACTTTGAAAACAGAGCTGCAGTCAAGGCGAGACTGACAGCTGGTTTAGCCATGAATCACACCTGAGTGCAGATTAACGTGGTGCTCCTCACAAACAGAGACAGCACTGAAATATTGATAGGGAGAAGTAGTTTCTGGGGCTTGTGATCCGCAAAGATATGACCAAAACAAGATCCCAACTGCTTACTTTGCAGGGAGAGCCTCGTGAAAAATAGTAACACCTGTATTGCTTATACTGGTTGTTAAGCATTGGAATAAAATTTTGTGCAATATGCATAACCAAATGCTGGAATAATGAGCCATCTGTATGTGTGGTCCCTTCCTTGGAGATGCCAAGAACGGCACCATCTGTGATGCAGCTACCAGCTGTTTTCCTTCTTATTACATGTTTATTAAAAGCTGAAGTTGTCCTCTTCAAGAAGAGGAAAAGAGAGCATGGGTGGCAGTGTTGGTTATCTGATTGCCTCCATCTCCATTAGAAACAGACTTGAGCTCTATTCCTGGTCCTATAAAAATACACTTACTGTTTCAACAGAACAGAGGGAGCGCTAATTAAATACTCCTTCTTTTTCATCAGCGACTCGCAGGAAATTAAGAGAACAAACACACGATTGACTGGCAGCAAAGCAACAAACATAAAAGAGGATGAATGGATCTAATCCACAAGGACCCAAAATAAATAAATAAATGATGTCACTTACCCCACCTTCACTTAGCCCTTTGGGTTTGTATTTCAAAAATCCCTCAGCAGGGTTTACGCATCTTTTCTATTTGCATTGTTTTCAATTTTCAAAACCTATTAGCGAGATATCGATCGACCACAATTGAGCATTTATGCACAGCAGGCAACCTACATCCCTCAAGTCAGAATCAGATCACATCTCCCATAATTGAGGGTGGCAGAACTGCAGACCACCCTCTGCAACTGTCAACAAATTTCAGGAGCTCAAACTAAGATGCGTCAGGGATGCATCCTGCGCCGAGTGATGGACACCGAGAAGGAGAACTGGAAATGTCCATCAGCGTCCTCTGCCATGTGCTGAACAAGACAGGTCAGGTCTGAATAGACACTGACAAACCCAGAGTGGACACACTGTCGACGCAGACTAAAGCAATACCAAGGGACAAGTGACAGGCTGTTCTGATGCCTTACCTAACTGCAGCGCACGCACGCGGGGAGTCAAAAATAGTGTGTGGCTGATCGGACACCCACATGCACACTAGTCCTCGTGGACAGATGGGGCCTCACACCCTGGAAAAAGGAGATTAAATAAACTACAGTGCTCGGCTGAATTAGGAAAAAGTCAAAACGCTCAAGACGCCGCTGTATGTTAATGCGTGCGACGAGAATTACGAGCACGGAAGGTAGTCGAAAGCAGCAAATTGATATTTCTGACAGTGCATCCATTTCTGGGGTTAGTATGTTCACTCTGCTCAATGCTCAATAAAACAAACAAAATGCCCTCTCTTTCTCTATAAACAATTACCTGCCATAGATTGTAACCTTATTGGAACGAGTGAAATGTTTGAAATAAATCATTAAAGGCACTGACAGGGCATTTATCTTCACTCTTGCTTTAATGCTCTGTGCACAACACAGTGGATGAAGTCAGTAAAGGGTTTGTGTGAATTTTTTTTTTTTTTTTTTTTTTTTTTGGAGTAAGCCGGGCCCCAGCGTGTCTCAGTGTGTGTGCTTGTAAGAGCACTGTTGCGTGTGTCAATCCTCCTGTGGAGCCATGTTCTCAAAGCTCTTCATTTTGAAATCAAGCATGAATAATTAAGCCATTTCACAAGGCTGCTTTAACGATATATTACATGAGAAGAAATAGGTCAAGCAGCAGTGTAAGAAATATTGTTTGTATGGGTTTTATTGGGTTAAAAAAAGATGGTGTACAATGCACCTCCCTCCCTTCTCACCCCGCATGCTATACTTACGCTGCAGAGTGACTGACAGCCCGAGATTCAGACTCATTTTCCTACAGATATGAAAAGCTTTTCTGACAAGTCATTCATTTGTCAGGGTTAGATCTGGGTCATGGTGTCATTCCACCCGAGATAATACGTCAACTTTAACCTTACCCCGCATGCGATGCTCACTATACCGCACACGAGGCATTTAGAATATTACTTTTTCTGTTTTCTTTTGCTATTGTTTTTGCCAGACAAGTGCAAATATTAAGAAAAGTAACGTTCACAAATGAGCACATTGGAAACATATCGTCTTCTGGATATAGTATGGATAAATAACGGATGCACCAGAATAATACAATTATTGCAACATTTTTCACTCAGATTAAGCCAGTGTAAATATGGATACAATACATTTAGAGACTGGCCTTATTACTTAAAGGTTTTCTGTTGGATATTATGATGAAGCCCCCCCGTTCATAAAGAGGCCCTAAATTTCCCCGGGAAATTCTGACCTATAGCTATTCGTTTATAGGTTATTTCATGTAAACTGAGTTACATAATAAATGGCTCATCTATATGCATTGAACAGCCCGATCTCACCAGAAAAAAAGGCAGATATTTACATAAGGGATAGTTGCTGTTAATCATTTAGATGGGGGGAGGACTCGTCATCTGGATAACCAGGAAAACACGGGCAAAGCTTGTTGGAAGTAATTTGCCTTCAGGGGTATCTGTTTTCTTTAATATGGGGCAAACATCATGAAAATTTATTTTCTTTTTTCTTTTTCTTTTCTTTTTTTACCCAAAACCAAAGGAAAGAATCTAAAGAAAAACCTAACCAATAACTAAAAGCAAAAATAAGAGTTGTCTGGAAAACTAATCACCAAATGGAAACCATGAAAAGTTCAAAACACAAAACTCCCAAACGGGGTGTAAATTATGGTGATTGCCATCTCTCCAGCCCCCTCGTGCAGCCTTTGCTGCTCTTTAAAAGAGTGCCGTTAACTCATGGCGCACAGGATTGCCATGACTGGAGCACTGATGCCAAAAGGCTCCTTGTGCATAATTAGGGACGCCAGCAGCATCTGACAGAAGTACAATATCGGATGACCTGGGATGAGAACGTGTTAGTTTTATAACTAGTAGCTGGCTTTGTCTGCCTGCTGTAAGGAGCCGGGCAGGTCATATGGGTGTTTTTTTGTTGCAGAAAACAGCTGCTTGCTCCTAAAATTAAGATCAGTGAAACAAAGAGCTGAAAGATCATAAAATGCTCTATAGAGCAAACGCAGAGCCACGTTTTATTTTTCCATTCGTTCATCACTGAACGCAACCCCCTTTACACACCACATCCACTGTAACTATATCTAAAAATAAGCTTTAAGGAACCCGATCTTTGATATTTAACTGTCACAACCCACAACATTTATTTCACTATTTGTCTGGCAAGGACAAAATCGATCTAAATTCTTCAGTTTTCTCTCTTTTGATAAGAGTTTGTGGCATAGTCTCTGTGTGTGTGTTTACTACTCTGTTTACATTATGGCGCTACGATTCTCAGATGTTTTTGCAATTATGTTCCAAAATGGAATCTGACACCTAACAAAACCTTCGTTAGAGTCTACCTCACCATTTAAAGTGGCCTGTAAATCAGCACTACATAAATAAGGTGAGGTGGCATGGTGGTGAAGTGTTCGCACTTTGGCCTCACAGCAAGAAGGTCCTGGGTTTGAATCCCCCCAGCCAGCTGGGGCCTTTACATGTTCTCACCCCTTCCTGTGTCGGTTCTTTCTGGGTACTCTGGCTTGTTGAGCTAACTGGTGATTCTAAACTGGCCATAGCTGTGAATGTGAGAATGAGTGGCTGTCTGGCTCTCTGTGTTAGCCCTGTGATCGGTGGCAGACCTGGTGTACCCTACCTCTCACCCCACAGTAGTTGGGATAGGCGCCAACCTCACTACAACCCTGTTGGATAAGTGGAAGGGGATGGATGGATGATCTGATATAAAAAGTTGTCACTTGGTATACAGGCTTTATACTATATAAATGCATGGAAATGAAAATGTATTTTTCTGCACGTACATTTTCTGATGTGCAAAAAGCCCGAGACAGTACGAAATCAGAAGTAGTCACCGAAACAACAGGAGAAGGAGTGTGAGGCATTAACACCTGTCAAGAAAAGAACAACAAGTACCCACTTGTCAACTACCAAGATTAGGTACAAAGCATAGTTCAACAGTATCAGAATGGTGTCTGTGTCTCTATAGTATACTGTAAAATTGTGAAAAGGAGTAAGTTCTGACTAATGTGAAAAAAAGCTCCAATGATCTCTGTCATCTGTTACACCGAGCCCTGAGGACAAACACGCCGAGTCCCGCAAAGCTCCTTTAAATGCGCTTTCAACAACAACACACACACATCAGCTTGTTCACCTACTTTTAACAAAACGGTTTTCTTCTTACACAGGACGGGGCCGGATACTGGTGTGTGCGTGTGTGTGTGTGTGTGTGTATAACCACCGGTACCCTTTGCTTCTTTGTGTATTTGGATTAACTGTTTCAGTGCAAACATTATTTATAACCAATACAGTTTTATTTAGTCTGTTCATAGAAACGTCTTAATGCCATCATCAAAAATCTACAATCACGGCATCGTTTTAAAAAACGTTAGATGATGTTTGTATCTGTTTATATGATCACAGATTACTCTTATCCTGTTTCATGTGTGTGTGCGCGTGTTTTTCTTTATTTTTTATCACTCAGTCTTGACACTTAAGTTCATATTAAGCGTGCATCATTAAATTGCTGAAATGTAGTCCTGCTCTCAGAAATTTTATTTTTAACCACTTGTCAATCACATAACTGGAAACTTCAGTTTTTTCCCACAGAAAATGTAATAGCTCTTTGTTTTTTGTTTTTTAAGCTTTGGTAAGTTTTCACAAGCATCACAAGAATTAAATCAAGCAGCCGCTTTTGACTGCATGCATATGTTGTTACACTGCTTTGAAACTAGTGAAACCAGACTTCAATCAGAGGCTGTCCACTGTACATGAAATCTCATATTTTGATTAAAGACAGGTTTGGAATTTCAAGACCATCCTCCTTTTATCATGACTAGAACATTATAATTAGATTCCCTATTGTGGAAAGACTGTAACTAAATAGTTCAACCGCATAATACGAATGCGCTCAGTGTTGTGATATTGGAAACAGTCTTAGGTTGAGTCCAGATTTCCCTCAAATGGATAATTGATCAGTGCGGATCCACAAAAGGCTCGGCTGTTTTTAAATGTTCCAGATTCATAGGCGATAGCTCGTCAGTCTCATAATGCGAGCGGAGCTGTGAAGTCTCTAAGACGGTGCTTGTTTGGGCTCACTTTGAACTCACTCTGTTCTCGTGCGTCTCTGCCTGTCAGATATTTTCCGAGTATTGCATTGTCTAACAATTATGAAATTATTTGAAAGATTCCCCTGGATTATGTTTGTATGGCAAAGCTTTAGAGTAACTATGTAGAAACTGTTTTCGCAGTTCCTGTTCTGAACTGGGGGGAAAAAGTGTCCGTAAATCTTCTTGGAGAGTTTATGTTTACCAACCACAAGTCTGTGATGATCAACCAGGAAATGCAGTCATTTAAAAAACTGTATAACTCCTGTACAGAAACGTTGGAAAATCTTGACACATTTCACATTCAGATTTTCTAGACTACAGTCTTAAGTGCTGGTGAACTGTGTGAGCTCATATCCAACCAATTAGATAAATCTGAAATGCTAGAGAGTGGGAGAAGACAGACACAAATGTCAAATATGAAGAAAAAAAAACGTCTTAATTGCAGTACTGTCCTCCATCTCGCTGCACTGCCTGAAACCAAAGAGTTGAGATTCATTTTCTTTAAAGGCCGTTAGTTTCGTGAAGGAACAAATCAGGAAATTTGAAAGACGTCCGTTCATTTTGTGGGCATATTTTCTCACGGATAAACATGAGAAACGGGGTCGCTTTGGGTCACCGGAACAAGCTGTAAAAACAAAATCAGCATCTTTATATTATAAAGATATAGTTAACATTTAGCAAACAATTGCTTTGGGATAAATGATGCAGCGTTAGCATCACTTTGCAGTCATGTTTCCAGTAGTCACCATGCTTTAAGCTCTGGTCTGGTCATGAGCCTCTTTAGCTTTAAATGCCTTACTGTGCTGTCCAGGCCGTCACTATCTCTCTCTGCCATTTGATTCTTTTGTACAGTATGTTTATAGATATGTATGCGACGAGGGCAGACTGAAATGACACGCTGAAAGATGCTAAAGTGCTCCAGTTGGCTATGAGAAACTGCAAAATCCTTTTCAAGCTAAATGTTTTGTTTACATTAGAAGCATCTTAAGTGATTAGATCATGAAGTATTACTGACTTTGAAGGGGGAAAAAAAGTACAGGAATTTGTGTTAAATTTAATTTAGCCTTGTAGATACATATCTGGAGTTATGGTTACCTTATAATGGACTTTTTAAAAAAAAGAGAAGAAGACTGGTGTTTCAGACACTGATATCAAACATCTGAAGCTCCTAACAGCTGTCTGTTATGCAGTTTTATTTCAGTTTACAACACTGACTGTGTGTGAGACACAATGTTCAAGGTTAACCTCAAACTTCACTCCAAAAGCAGCATTTGTCAACCTCTGAATGGTCCAAAATAGGCTGCGAAGATGCATCAAGCTCTCTCAAAGTAAAAACTGTGAGAGGTCAGAACTCTGGCTGCAGTCAAAAGACACTTTGTCGAGCCTCTTTGTCGACAATAAATAAAAGGCTGATTTTGTTGACACTCCAAAAAGTGCTGCGGGTGACTTCCAAGGAATGTGGGCACATTCTGGGTTTCAGAGCCGACTGATCGGGCTTACATGGGTGTCAAAGCTCAAACAAAAATTTAAAGAATGCACAAACTCTGTTTCTTGTTCTTTGTCAGAGAAACGGCCTCGCTTCACGATGAGATATGAGGCAAAAGATTTACTGATTCAAGATCAGATTTCCAGCTTGGGAAACATCTGCTTGTGTAACTGGGAAGAATTTCAATTAGTTTAGCTTTTTTTTTTTTTTTTCTGCAGTAAATTTGATATATGATTTTAATTCCTCTTAAGGTTTATAAGCCTGTCATCAAAAACTAGTCAAGTTTTTTTTTTAGTTTTTTTTTTTTTATGTCTACTTTCTCAGCATGTGTGCTTTATATTAAGTGTAATGAGAGCCACAGGTGGCTCTGAAAAAGCACTAACAAGATACATTTTTGTCAGATGCGGTTACAGTGGCAGATCACACTTAAGGGAAATCTGTTGAAGTTGTATCCCGGAAAATCCTCGAGTATCCAGGCATAAAAACTGCAAACATGAGAGGGAGGAACAAGCTCATCAAGACTTAAAGGATGGCAGATTCCACCATCTGCATGTGGATCTTACGCTGCTGATGCATGAATGGTAGGTAAAAAGTTGTAAACACAGGCGCTGATCAGAAACTTTTTTATTTTTAACCCACCAGGCACGCATCAGCGGCAGAGCCACATGCATGTACGGCGCATAAAATACGAGTGCTGATCTGAAACTTTTTTGTTATTACAGCTTGGTTAATAAAGGTGTGGAGGTGCAGGATACAGCGGGTGCAGGCAGCAGTGGAGCGAGGCCATTCTGGGAGAGATAAGGCGAGTTTGTGGTGGGCGCTGCTGTAATGCCTGTCACCGCACACGCATGCTTTGTGTACACACAGGGTGTTAAGAGCTGTCAGACAGGTATGGCTCAGGCTTGATCTGAGACGTGATTGATCGCACAGGTTCAGGTGGAGTTCACGGGAGGTCTCTGGTATCATTGGCGAAATGAGTGACAGACACAAAATAGGGTGATGGAATATTATCAGGAAGCCATTTGTAATACGGGGAGAGCCTGGATCTCAAAGGGGTGTTGTCTCTCTGAAATGAAGTCATCCATCACCTCAACTTCATATTTGATTAGGTCATGATTAGGTTTTAAAGAGAAAGAGAGGCTTTGCTATTACGCTCCATAGCGCGTTTGCCAAACACAGAGGATGTAATGCAAAGAAACATTCTTGTAAAATATTCTGTTTGAAGCGAGAAGTTTAAAACGGCTTTAGAATCAAAATAAACGGTCTGGCATTCTCTCAGAGACGTCTGGTGCAAATCCCCTTCCTGCAAGTACAGAACAACTGCTAATACTTTGTTGCCTCCCACTTTTTAGAGAACAGGATCAAATTAGAGCTGAAATAAAATGTGTCATTTTAGCAGGGGTGATGACTTTCTTTGTTTTATTCAAAAAGTAAAGTTTGCATTATTTTGGTCTCTGGAGTGTTGCTCAGGGAAAATAAGACCAGTGTGAGCAGTTTTTGCTTTTTGACTGCATTTACCCGAACACTGTATTGAACCAAAAATTTGAGGTAGCCTGTTCAATCTTGATTTTCACCGTAGCTTTGCTACTTTTACTTAAGTACTTTCTCCACCACTTCCATCACACAGTTAATCAAGAAAATAACTGGCAGATTAATTAATAATGAAAATATCCATGCGTTGTAGCTCTGAATTAAGTAGTTGGTCATGTTTTCAGTTGGATTGATACCTCTTATTTGTAGCCATAATGAAAGGATTAATCAGAGATGCATGTGGAACTAGAGAACTGAGGGGGGAAACTAAGTCTAATATGATCTTTGTGTACATAGTAACCTGAAATGTCAGATTTGTGAATGCTTGTTTTGAAATTATGGATTCAATACCTTTTGAAATTTGAGTAAACTGCTGTGCAGACATAATTCACAATACTGCTGAAGTGCTCATGCAATCTCAGATAAGTTGCATGTTCGAAAGGACTTTATCAAGCGTGAGATTTGTTTTTATATCAGTCCTCCAGAACTGCATTCATGCTGGAAAATATTAACAAAAAAAAAAACAAAAAAAACCCTGTTTTGTGCATTTTGATACTCCTGGAAAGAGCTGACAGTTATTGGAACCAGCATGTTCAGATAAGTAGGTTTATTCTAACACGAAGTAAGTTATTCGGTTACACCCACACAATAACCGTGTGGCTGCAGCAGTTCATTCATATCTGCTGGAAATCTTACAAACTTGTCTTTCATCCAGCGAGCAAAGCGGAAGCTGCAGAAAAGGCTCTGAAAACAAGAAAAGCTGCATGAAAAGGCGCCGAGCACAGAGTGATAGAAAGCAGCAGCCCAGCAGCACACAGCCTGTGCTC
>JAVDPK010002006.1:579023-584427 GCA_034780415.1 Cichlasoma orientale
CATTCTTTCCTATCCACTACATTAGGAATACTTAATCAAAATGTCTCCCGGTAATGGCTGTGAAGAGTTCATGACTGACTGATCCGTTGTCTGTGCCGATAGAAAATTAACAGCTCGGCACTGGAGAGATGTGGGCCTGCAGATAAACAAATTGTGCATTAATATTTCATCTTCAAGACCTGGGATGTGCTATCAAGCGGTGGAATATTCCTGGGCTGTGTTGTCATTTTTCTCGCATTCTTTTTTTTTTTTTTTTTTTTTTCCTCCTCCTGTATTCTTGAAGGCTCTTTGCAGCTGTAACTCATTTCACTTGATGACTTTACTGGGGTTACAGAGAGTGACGACAAATTGATTACCTGGCAGAGCAAGAATGGAGCGAAGAGAGGCGCAGGCTGACAGTCATGTTATAATAATATGTTTAATGATGTGTGGAGGGGGAACAAGGAGAGAGGAGTATTGAAATAAGAGCATGGAAGATGCAAAGGAATAGGTTTCATTTTTGTAGGGCTCTTAAAGATGCAGTATCCGCCTTGGTAGGAAATAGTGTTTTGCAAGGTGTTGTGAGGGGGGGGAAAAAAAATCGCAATTTCCAGCTCAAGCATTTATTCAAAGGACATGCCGCACTCAGGGTTCTTGCATTCTCTTCTGGGAATTGTATTATTAATAGGCGTATTTGTAAATGTGAGACCACAGTTGTATCTGATTTACTTCCTTTACATACAGGGTTTGTGTGGTAATTTAAAACGCCAATTACTCACCAGTCCAGAATAGGATGCACTAAACCTCTACTTTATTACTGAGAAAACATCACTAGGACAGAAGCTATCAGGCTGCAGATACCAGGATGAAATCTGTGTATCAGGTTTATATATGGTGTAAAGGTAAAGCCCTATAAGTGCATAGGATGCATTTTTGAGTGAAGGGAGCCATATGTTATTTTGCGGCCGTGGGAGTATTCCTTTTTCTGTTTTTTACAATAGCTCTCTGCCTCAAACTGTTAGCCCAATTTGCTGTTAACAAGATAAATTGGAGAACAGACAAAGGCATTAAGTGTTGCAGTGCCAGCTAGTGACTGACAGCAGCTTGTGGGAATTGGCTAGCAGAAATTCCTCCTAAGTGGTTTGTTCAGAAAACATCCTACGATCAAGGCAGATGTTGTTTATCCAGTTTAGGTAGAAAAAGGAAGTCCATTTTGTATGACAAAAACTGGGAGGAAAATGGCAGCAAGTACAAGAGTGTCTTATTGTATTTTTTTAATACCCCATTTACCACTCTCTTTCCTCTGTATTCACTCTCTTTTGTTTGGAGCGTTTGTAACAACATTCTTTTTTTTTCCTGTGATTTTTCTTACATTTATTGAACTAATTAAGATTAAAAAAGAATGATGGTCCTGCTAGATTTATATTCAGAAGTTTTTTTTCTAAAGTTGAACTGATTTCATATTTCATGTTTTTTTTTAAATATTTTATTTATTTATTATTTTTGAACTCTGACTGTAAAATAAGGAGGATGATTTTTTTTTGCAAGCAAACATGCATTTTGCCATTCTGAGCATCTCCCTTTACTCAGTACTTAACAGTCATGGTTGCAATGTCGCTATAAAAAGTTTAGAATCTATGAATTATGTTGCATTGAACAATATACAGCAAAGATAGACTGCAGATGACTGCTTGACCCTTTTTCAGTTTTTGAAAATGCACACTTGTTGTGAGAGTGTGAACTCCATAATCTCACTGCTGTTCCAGAGAAAAGAACAGTGCGTGACAACAGTGAGGCAAACCATCTTCTTGGCCTTGGAAATCATGTGATTGTTGCTCTTCAAAATAGCCTCAATGTGCACTTTTTGGTCATTTTGATACATGGATTAATGTCAGTTTGTGCACATGCAACTGTTCAGAATAAGATGCAAAAAGCCTACCTTTATAACAAAAAAAAATATAGTTTTAATTTTGTAAGAGTGCTCAGATACTTTGCTCATTCTGGGTGCAAAAACTCTGGTTTGAATAGTTACCAAAGGGTATTATCATTAGCAGTGATTAAATCAGTGTGTCTCTATGCACCATATCTCTGTGAATTTATTTCAACAAGGCAAATATTTTGTTTTGATCAAATCCAGCCTCGAAATTTTGTTTTCTTATGCGCAAACCCAACTATATATATGCACACTTTGTTGCAAAGCTTGCAATTTTCTAACTTGCAGGCACTCCCCATAGAGATATCCTTTAATAACTTTCTCCTCATCAGCTAGTTTTCTTGCTGTATATTCTCACCACAGTGGGGGAAAAAAAAAAAAAAAGAGGGTAATATCAAGTCAGGTGGTTTCAGTGTGATCTCATTGCATTTTCTCTTGCATGCTAGTTAGTTGACAGGTGTAGATGGCTAATAGTTTGGGAAGGCTTTTGTTTGCGTGAGAGGCAGACAGTGTGGTGCACTGTCTAGGTGATAAGAACCAAGACTCCTGTGCCCTCCAGCACAGTGATCTCTCTCCTCCGCGCTGCGCTCTCCTGTGTGGAAAAAACAGCCTGTTATGATTGGTCTCAAGGCAAGTGCCTGTGCAGTGTTGCACCTCTCTACAGCAACTGCTCATTCACCTTGCCTTCCCTCAGAGACCTGCACTAGTTTCCAGGCAAATGACACAATTTGATATGCCGTTGGGGTGATTCATGTGGATAATGTTTCCATGTGATCATCACTGCAGAAAAAGAGACTATTTCTTGTTATGATTTTTTTTTTTTTTACTCATTAAGTCTGACAATAACTGGAATATTGGGAGAGTTTATTGCAAGGAGGCTAAAACTCATTATTTCTGCTAGACATTCCAAGTACAAAAGAAATTATGTTATGGTATTTTGTCCAGGTCCCTACAGATATAATGATTTACAGAGGAAAATAGGGAGGAGACTTTATAGCTTCGGTTGTTCATTTATGTGGATTTAGAGGATAAGAATGCAAGGTGAGTTTACAGTTAATACAGTAGCACTGAGGACCTGGTATTGATTACACAGAGGAGGCACGGTGTGTCTTATATAGTTTATGGTATAGCGGGCTGCAGCTCATATGCTTTGTATTATTGTAATGATATACATTCCTACCATAGTTCAGTCTTTGTAATTTATATCCTGAGCCGTTTTGTCAAGACGTCATCCGTGTCCACAAAAAGTCAAGAAGATGTAAGTGAAGACATCCATCTTGTAGTTGTTGACCTACATGTGTAGTCAGTCAGAGAGCATACATGTTGGCCATATGGTTAGGAGGTTTTTATATACAATCACAGCCGGATCAGGTTAACCTCACCTGAGAGGCTTTTGAAAGCAGTTACCAGATCACATTTCTTAAAAAGAAGTCCTTTAAAAATCACATCAGATTTCAGGGGTGGGGACCATCTGGGGTTCCTGTGCTGCCTTAACAGCAACATGGCCGATAGTTTAGAGGGTCATTTGTGCAAACAAGAGAGAAAGATCGCGATTCAGATGTTTTCCACGGGCTCGTGCGCTTTATCGTATATATCACATACCTCGCAGTGATAGAAAATGCCCAGTAATGAATGAATGTGACATTTCACTTCAATATGTGAGCACCAAAAGACAGAGAAGGCATTAATCTTAAGTTATCCGTGGTGTACCTGATTTGCTTCTTATCAAATCCTTAATGAGCTTCAATTAAGATTTATTATGCAAATTAACCCTCGGCTGCTACCGACTGCAGGAGCAGGAGCTATGACAATATTGTGCTAATGGTGTGATCTGTAACAATTACAAAGGTAAACTGCCTTCACACTGCATGCTCCGCGAGTCTCGGAGAGGTCAGGCCACTAAATATGCATTCAGGTGTTCTGGAGGTTTGGAAAATTGTTTATCAAGTCTCTATTAATTAGTCTTTTAGATAGCAGTAGATAGGAATGTGATAGTTTCCCTGATATGTGATGTGACCACAAGCATTGCTGCTGCTTATAGCTGCTTTTTTATACACTAAGATGGATCTGTCATTATATGTATTTATTTATCATATGTATTTTAATATTACAGAGCTTTCGTAAACAAAGGAAGACAAAGGATGAAGAAAATCTGACACTGTAAAGCAAAATAAGTTGACAGGGCTTCAATAAAGGCAACTGATTGCCTTTATTTTATTAAAAATCAAATATTTTCAAAAATAAAAAATATGTTCATGTGTTACACATACTGTTTGATTACAGCTGAAATAAAATACCTATAAAGTAAACTACAGTCATTTCTCCCTCCCACTCTTATACATAAAAATATGGAGCCAAAAAAGTGCAGCGCTGTTATTCCAGGCTGGGACGAGTAATGTGTCTAATTATCTCATCAAATTAAATAGTGGAATTAATGTTCATTGCTTTTTGGCCTTGCGTTAAACTTTTCTTGCATTAAGCTTCAGGCTCACCTGAGAGCTTTCTTCTTACATTGAAAAGAGCATCAAAACGCACACATGCTGATGGCCATCGAATCAGCAGCCTCACTCGAGTTTTTGCAAGTTAGCTATTCTAAAGGTAAACAGAGCTAAACTCTAAATATTCAGGGGGGGCTCAGTGTGACAGAACATGCTCAATGTTTACTTTATTGTCCATAATTTGCCCTGTAAACCCAGAACTTCTACAATACCCACTCTGGACCCTGCAACATTTACGGACAGTACGGTGCATACTACACACAAATTAAGTACAGTGATATTATACTTCTAAGTGGTTCATAAAATAGTTCATTAACTCAAAAAAATGTCACAAAAAATAATATTTATGTTAGCCTTTCTCCCCCCCCCCCCTCTTTCTTCCTAATTTATTTATTTTCAGCAGTTGGGTTTACTGTGCACCTTCACCGAGCAGAATCCAAAATGTTGGCATGCAGCCAGGCTCAGTGGGCATGGGTTTTATTTGAGCTCTGGATGGGACGCATTAGTCAAGGTCCTGGTGGTCCTCCCGCAGAAAGTTTCAAACACAGAATTTTATGCATTCCAGTGAATCTTTCTGTGCAAAATTTCTCATTTTCTGCATTCACTCAAAGTGAAAATTTCTTTGTTTATATAAAGGAAATGCATATTTTAGGCACCAGGTTAAAAAAGCAAACTCCACTGTAATATAATGCAGTAAGGCTCCCGAGTATTCCCGCAATTGTTTATTGTTCAGTAGATAAACGTTTGTAGCCAACACACACACATACAGGCATCATTCACTCTTTTGCCCTCTTTTGTGTATTTTGTTGTATGTGTTTTATTTGTGCATGTGTATGCTATTCATATATATTTTTAATTCAGAATTACTGAGCAAGATTTCTGCTCATCTTAAAAATCTTCTGGACAATGAAATCATATCACATGTATCTGTGTTTTGTGATGGCTTTTACTCACATCTCTGTTGATTTGAGTAGCATTATAGCATTTTATATAT
>JAVDPK010002006.1:584527-604414 GCA_034780415.1 Cichlasoma orientale
CACACACACAGGCACACACACACACACCTCAGTCTTGCTTTTCTTTTTGTTATTGTGGAGGCAAACGTGTGTCTTCTAAATATCCTCTGCGACCCCCTGAAATCTACGCCTGTGCCGCAGCCTTTGAGGTTATGAGCAGAAGAAGTGCTGCTGGACACTGTACTCTAGCACTGCATGAAGTTGTGAACCTTGCACCTTGTGTAACTTCATTTACCACGAGGCTGATGGCTTCCTGACAGCTTTATAGCCTACGTGTTTTATGAGTCGTCATGCGGCACAATTACATAGGACCTAATTTGATGAATCCAGTCAATGTTCTACCGGCTCTGTTGACCTTGGTGGCCCGTGATCGTCCGTCTCTCTTCGGGGGGTCATACAGAGGCTTCTACACTTTGTGCAGTTCAGCCACCGTTAGGCAGAAAAAGAAAAACAGAATCAGCTTGCACTTTTTTTTTTTTTATTATTGCCAATCAAGATTTGTAATGAGAAATTGTCTCGCGTTGTTTTAAATGTCTTTGTTAAAGTTTCAGTCCAAATGAATCGGCTAATTAGCCTGTCAGAGCAAAATAATCGAGTTCATATTCCATCGTATTGGAACGCAAAACGATTCCCGTTGCTGATCTTTTTCTTTTTAATGCACATTATATAGACTTGGTTGTGGAAAACAAGCTGAAATTTCATTTGGAAGTATTTTATAATCTTCACTCTGTAATTAACTCCATGTAAACCTCTTACATTGTCTAATTAATAACATAAAACCTGGTCACAGTAAAGATGGTACAGTACTGGCCTCTTTTTTATTTATTTTTACAGATTTTTATATATTTTTTAAACTATCAAAGCCCCCCCCCCCCCAAAAAAAACCCCATCTGCTATAATCAAACTATTTTATATTTTAAGAGCCACACAGCAGACTATCAGATGGCTTAACAAGATTCAATTTAATGCCTTTAATGGCCATCTTACATATTGCTTTATACTGATACAGAAAGCTTGAATTATAAATTAAACACACAATGTAAAGTAGTTAAGTAATAACTCATATTAGTCCCACTGAATTAGAAATCAGACAGCACTCTTAGCTGGCTTATGGTCCCATGTTAATGCTTTCAGTGACGTTATCCAGCAAACTGTTCTCACACTAGAAACACTGATTTCAGGGGAGTCGAAACTTCAGCTTACTAATTAGCAGAGCTTTCAAGTTCTGAATGGCTCATTTGACAATTTTTGTTAGCAGCAGACAAGTTTTAATGTCAGACTGGATGTAAAGTGACAGGAATAAAGAGTTTGTTTTTTCTTCATGGCAGGGGGTCCAGTGGATCATGCACTCTATTAAACACATTACCATTTGGCCCTGTGACACTTTGAGGTGCAGATTTGCTGAAATCTAAATGTGGTCATGAATAAAGATGATAACAAAGTTTCCAGTTTACGATGTAACTAATATTTCATGTTTAAAAAAAAAAAAAAAAAAAAGAATAATTACATTATTATCTAAGAGATCAAATCTTGTAGTAATTTTGACCAAAAATATTGGCAAATAAGAATTAATTAGTAAAATGCTTAATTTTTCTCCATATACATGAAAAAAAATGCCTGGTTTGTCATTTGAGTGATATTAGCCAGGAAAGCAGCAACATAAGCACATGCTGCATAGTAACAGTTATCTTTATGGGGTACTAAAAAAAAAAAGCTGAATATTTCCTCCTAGAAAGCATCATCATTATAATAGGAGGCTCCATAAGTGGGGGGGGGGGGGGGATGGGAAAAATGCAGCTGTTTAAAATATAGGTTGGATGCAGACGCTGCGTACTTGTTTGCCGCGAAAAAATACACATTGCTTCGTTAAAAATGCCGAAGATTTTCGTCGCTTTAGCTGTAAAACTGCACCTAAACAGCGTCTGAGACTTCCACGGCGTTGTGTTAAGAACCTTCTCCTCAGGGCTGCGCCTGCCTGTTTATGTCTACAGTATGTGCTGAGCTAGTCTGTTGAAACAGCTTAATTGATACTCATTAAACAGCAGTGACAGCTTAGGTATCCATGATGAATGTTGAATAATTCTGTTGTACTTACAACTTGATTAAGGAGAAGCACACAACATGTCAGTGTGGTAGCCTATTGGCTTGGTCTGTGTGCCCCCCACCAGCAACCCAGAATGATTTCTTCTTACTACCTGCAATCCGCCTTTAAGTGAATCTGAAGCGCGCGCGCGCGTGTGTGTGTGTGTGTGTGTGGGCGCGCGTGCCTGAAATAAACAACTTTTCAAACGCTACATAAACAAGTATTAGAATTTCGCATGGGGATTAAAAATAGTTTTTACTTCATTTGACTTTGATTTTGATAGATTTTGTGGAGAGTGTAACACCAACCAATATACTTCATCTATAAATGTGAATAATGTTGACTTTTCTTTGTGTTTATTCAGCCACAGTCTGGCATTTTCATACAATAATAAAGTCAATGGATGTCAGGCAGATGAAAAATGTGCATCTTGTATTATTTCTGTTAGAAATTAAAGGCAATTGGAATTGGTTCAAAATTGACTGTCTTTGTAATGAGTGCATGACGAATGGTATAATTTAGAGAAGAAAATGAATGCTGGGGAACCAAAAATATTATTCTGCGGCATTTTATATGCCGTGATATTCCATGAAGATGAACTAATTTTACTAAATACCACATAAAATCTGCTCATAATATTTTTCTACAGTATCATAAAACGGCTCGCACAGTGAGGAGCAGGTCACGAGCGCGCGGGGCGGATTCTCAAGTTTGCGCAATCTGATTTTTAGTGCCGTGTTTGTCTTTCTGTCAGCATGATTACGCAAAAACTACCTGTCCGAGTTTAATGAAACCAGGTGGAGAGGTGGATTATGGGAGGAGAAGGATCCTGTTAAAAATCTGGTGTGGATCCAAATCACTTTGTGTAAAACCGTGCGACTGGGCATTGGCTTTGGTCTGTGCTCTCTAAGTGCCCTTCTAGGATTGTGTTTATTTGTTTGTTTTTTGACAGCCTTGGCAAAAAAAAAAGAAAAAAAAAGAAGCTATATTAAAATCCTTATCGTTTTCAGATTGCAAGGCCTTTGTAGCTTCTCAAATTGCTGACATCTGATTAAACTGACATTCTGCTCCCATAACAGAGAGATCCCTTTTCTCCATTTTGAGAGTACATGAAAGGGGGGGAATTTCCGCAGAGGATGGATTTACAACTTTATCCTCACATGATTAATATTATACAGGGAAGTCTTTGTACAGGAAGCAGCATGTCTAATTACGGTCCAACTGTGTCTTGACTGAGAGCAAACAAAGACAGCCAGTAGGAACTGCGCTGACACGTCACACAAACGGTTCATGTGGGTGCGGGGTGATGTCATCGTCACCCAGATTTCACGATGCTAAGCCCACCCTTTCGGTGTACTACGTCCAGCTGGCAAGTGCCTTGTAGAAACTCTGTGGGCATATGGGTTTTAGCTTCAATAAAACTCGACACTGACGCGCATTTCCTCCTTTTTCGTGTTTTCAAGGTTACATATTTCTACCAAACGCATAACCTCACCGCTCATGACCTCACCGATGATAACTACAGTATGTACACATTCGCTGTGCTGTTGGGAGCAGATGCAGATTCATCACGCTCGGCCCCTCTGCAAGAATTTCAGGGACTCCGTGTCCTCCCACGTTTGCCTGCTCATCGTATATCTTAGCCCAGACATTCAAGAGGTTGCTAGCCGGGCCAGCCATGTCTTCCTGTCCATCAAGACGGCACCGTGTTTCTTTACTTTATTTTCAGCTGTTGCTTGTAAACCAGAACAGCATTCTTTAGATTAACCGAGTGACAGGGAGGCCTCTAAAAGCAAACTGTAATAGTATGATGTGTTACAGTCATATTTTATGGCTTTTAGCGTGTGAGGTTGAGGTTGTGTGTGCGCAGACAGATCAGCTTAAGGATCTAATAGGCCTGCATTACACCTTAGGGAGTGTAGAAAAAGAATGGTGCTGTGTTGCTGCTGTTTATCATTAGGTTGATAATGATAGCGCACGTACACAGCGCAGGAAACCTGGCCGCACCTGGTCATCGTCACAAGTGGGCATCAGATGCGAAAAGGTTATTCTTTTCATCCTTTTAGTTTTTTTATATTTTTATATTTGTCCTTTTGAAGAATATGTTTTTGTCATGAAGTGTGTCTGCCTGCAAAAAGTCAGTGATATAGAACTAACTGTCAAAATAAGTTGTGTTCAATCCAAAACCGCTTAAGGTGTCAAGGACACATTTTCCTCCCTCCCATATCCTGACAAACATTGAGTCAGCAATTGTCTGTTGTATTTTCAGTACTGGTATCTCATGCCCCCCCCACCCCCCAGGCCATTTTAAAGTTGTAGAAAGTGGTCATTTTCTCTGTGTCAGTGGGAGGTCAGTGCTGTGGCAGTCAGCAAAGCTATTCAGTCTGGTGAAACAGAGTCTATTGGGAACCTTAAAGACATTTTGTCCGGCGTAGTCGCCTCTCACTGTCTGTCTTCACGCCTGTCTCTTTGTGCTCCTGGTGCTCCTGGTAGAAAGTCTAAAAGAGCTTGAAGCATTTGTTGGATTGCTTCCAGATCTCCAAACTTTTACTCTGACACCTAAGACTGCCCAGCTGCCAATTTTAAACCTGCTTATTAAACTGGCATATATGAATCTTGTTGAAAATTTCCATTTGCACGCCTTTCGTCTGTCTGTATGGTCATTTGTCCCTGTGTCAAAACTGCTTCTTGTTATACTCAGCTCCCATTCAAGCTGAATACATACCTGTCCTTCCAGCTCCCTGTCTCACTCCCTGTGTTGGTGACTGACATGTCCTCTCTGTGCTGTGTAGTGTATCCCTGGTAACTGTCGCCCGGGGCCCACTCACTCATCCCTAAAATGTAACAGAGGTCACACACAGATCATTGCTTTAGCCAAAGGCCCTGACTTTAATACGGAGTGACCTGCGCAGGACACGGCGCTGCAGCAGCTGGTCAGCGATGAATCTGGAAACCGTGGTATAACCTGCTCCGTCATTAGTGTTACACACTTTGATTGTGTGTGTGCGTTTGGATGAGAGTGAAAAGGGTTCACAGAAATGATGACAAAACACGAGCATTAATAAAATGTTGATTTGCTGATATTATAGAAATATGATATTTTTTTTAATAATCTGCATTTTTTTTTAAATCCTTAACTTTAAGGCATGCCTTCAGTTTGATCACCAACTAGCAAATATGTGCTTGAAATCTGCTTAAAGTAACTTTAAAAAACACACACTGACTTATAGTAGCACACATTTAATGCTAATCGCTACATTACCCTGATTCTGTCCAAAAGTATTTAAAGGTGACCGCTTTGTAGATGTAGTTGCTTACGGTACTAATGACACACTAAGTAAGTCATGTCTGATTAATTAACTAATTAAAGCTGAAGATATCAGTTGTCATCTAAGTGATCCATTTGACAGCTCCCTGTCTGCACTTTAGCTGCTGAGCTAACATTAGCTGATGTTGTAATTGCACAGCTTAAGAGGCTAAGCTAATGCTCAGCATTGCATGTTTAGGTGATTTGAGTACTGACTAAAAATATACATAAAAAAACTTTGATCTTCAAACTTTTACATTTAGGTTTTTTTTACATGGTCAGTCTGTTGAATTTACAACAATCTAGCTTTCAAAACATGTTTTAATTTTACACAACTTTTCCTCTCACTTTACTTTAGCCATGGCTGTAACAGTGACAGGAAAAAAAAAAGCCAATGTACACATCCAGTATTTTCCATACGTGCAAGATTGGGCAGTACTTCAAGTGATGTATAATCTGTTGGTATAGTGCTGGCTTGTGGTTTGAGTGGGGTCAACATCGCTCTGCCCTTGTTGCTGTCTAATCGGAGTGTGTGTGTGTGTGTGTCTGTAGATGCTGTGGTGGTGGAGGTGATGGAGGTGGTGCAGTGAAAAGAGACATCTGTTTCAAAACTTCTTTGAAGAAGTTGTTTTGAGACTTCTGCACCTCCTTTCTGCATAGCTTTGCCTCTCATACTCGCTTGCCTTTCTGCAAACCCTGTCCACACACTCCCTCCGCTCATGGATGTGGCGACCTCTGTCCCCCATCAGCCAAAAGCCTGTGCAAGTCCTCAGATCTTTGCTGATCACTAGTCTCCTTTCTTGTACTTTTGGCTCTTGCGTCAGTACGTCGTAATCTCGCTCCTGCCAAACCGCCAACGTGACCACACGCAGTACAGATAGGGCCCATTTTAACCCAGAGCATGATCATTTTTTAAAACTAACCAAACAGCAACTGAAAATGGTTATAATAATAATAAAAGAAAAAAAATAGACAGTTTATAGGGAGGTTGTTGTGACAGAAGAGGTCATGCATTATAGGGTATATTATTATTATTATTATATATTATTGAAATTATGCACTCTGGCTTAAACATTTAACATCACAAGAAATTATTACTAATATTACTCCTGGTCTTTAGCAGCAGGAAGATGGAGCTAATGACCTTGCACGCCTAAATGTCATTAAAAATCCCAGCAGTAACCTCAGCATTATGACAAGTTATCACAGTTTACTTCATATACATCTTATTTTGTACTTTCATCTTATGGAATGCAGTTTTCCGCTTTCCTCTTACAGCTGCTGCTTGTACTCTTCTGCCTTGATGTCTGTTATAATCCCTAACCAGGAATTCCCGTCTCCCTCAGTGAATTAGTTGTTGATGTGGCGGATCAGTTGCACCCAACTTCCAGGGGGGCATCCTGACTCTCCAGCCTTACTGCTGATCTTCGGCTGCTGCCGCCTCGGTGTGTCTAAACAGTTCTCTTTTTCTAAAGCCTCGCCTGCCACATCCTCACATGCCACAGTGAGGCGAATAGCACTCGCTGGTGCCATATGACTATTTACAGAGTGTGATAACGGAATTTATCCCTTCATTCTGAGACTTGTGACTGAGGGTGACTTTGTAGTGTTTGCACAGCTTCTTTCAAATTGTCCTGTCGAAATATGAGAATTAACTTCAGGTGCCACTTGGACCTCTTTTTAGTTAAAGCCTGTTGACATCTTTGTGCTTTTTAAAGACTCCCTTTTTTATCTGATTTCAAATGTAGTTCACTGAAAAAAAAAAAAGAGAGGTTGCAAAGGTCTTTAGCTCTTCAGGCTCTCCGTGCACAGGCTTTTGTGTTTATGCTTCCTTTTCGTTAGTTGTTTCTGGGTTTTTTTTTGCATGTGTTACTGTTGTGTTTGCATGTGTTTCCTACATGCTTCGTGGCAGCCCTCACACCCTGGCAGCGACCCAGCTGAAAAGTTCCGGTACTGTCCAGACGCATCCTTTAGGGACCTCATCAGCCCCTGAATTTCCTTCCCCTCACGCCTGAGGGCATCCATATTCATTTCCTCCTCTGATTTGGGGAAAATGATGAAAGGCTGGCTTTTTTCCCATCTCTTATTTCCTGCCAAGGTTGCCTGCATTTTAATGCAACGTAAATCTGCAAAGACCTGCAAACATGCTCCCATTTGGACATGGCCAGTTCCATGTTATTAGTATCAAAAAAAAAAGAGAGTCCCAGGGTTATTAATGTTATTGTAACACAATGCCTTAAGATTTTTGTGTGGATCAGTATGATAATCCTTCATGTGATAAATCTCGTTCATTGTTAAGCTCAATTACTCAAGTTTCACTGTGGGCTGTATTTACCTGTATTTTCCATAGGTCTGCTTCTCATAAAATGAAGTTATGAGTACTTGATGATATCATGGAGATAACTGCAGTGGTTTGAAATAAACCTGTGATTAAGCTGGTGGGTGGGTATTTACTCTTACCGGAGACAGGAAATGAATGTTAATGAAAATAACAGTCGCGTACAGTAATAACCCAACTCTGTAATTATTGGCATGCTTTGATGATGCCATATATACTCAACACACACATGCGCCTACTTAGCTAAACCTCAGGTAGACTATTAGCTCCACTAGCAGGATCCTGCCCTCCACTATGCACAACAGTGCTCAGGGTGGGGAGGCCTTGCCCAATGAAGGAGCGGGCTTTCAGTTGCCGAGACAACCCTAAACACACATGTACACAAAGGAAAGGTCCCACTGTGAGAGAGGATCATCTCCACCTCTGGCTGGATAAAGAGTGCTCCACACACTGGAATGCGCTCCTGCCCTACAGGCGTATGCAGCGGTGTGTGTGTATATACAGTTTGCAAGCATCCCACACACCATTCATGGAGTTTATGCTTACACCTAGAATGCTGTGTTTGTGTTTCTGTGTGTTTAGCGGCGAAGCACATTAACAGGTATTACAAAAACAGCACTGTGTTTTGCTTGAAATACGAGGTGAGATTCTAGCTCCTAATAACAAATCTGAGATTTGTACCAAACACAGGAACTCAACCGATTGCACAGTAATAAATTTTTAATCACTGAAAGCTGTCTGGATTATTTTCAGATCGTTTTTTTTTTTTTTTTTTTCTTCCTCACAAAATTGAAAACTGAAATCCGAAGTGTTTTTCTGAAGCGGCGATATTGACGACTTTAAATCAGACTCGCTGTTTTGTCTCGTGTTGTCAGTGTGACGGCTCACTCTCAAAGATGGCACTTGATAGTTTTCACTAGTGAATTTAGAGCGCTCAGAACTTCATCTGTATTGTTTGGCTTCAAATCTGGGCCACATACGATAACAGAATTATCCCTCTCTGCAGTAAGCGTGTGGATACTCATGCAATGGTCTGTCATCTGAGGTCTGCAAGATGCAAAATAGCTTGTGGCTGTGGGTGTCTGATAGACCTCGGTTTCTTTTATAGTGCAGCTTTAACTCTATGCAGAGAGAGTGTGGGCATGTATCACTCTGACCCAAACACTTTTCCTGCTGACTGGTGCTGCAAAGTAGTTTGTGTATTGCAGCCGGTGCCTCTCTCGCCATGAGTGCAGGTTATATTTTGGTGGACATGGTGTCACCTGTGCATTTATATAATGCATTTTCAGAAAGTTAATACACTTCATGTAGCTGTGGAGGCTGAGCTTTTGTTGGAACGTTTTAACGGCGCCGGCCAATCGAACTGTTTGAAATCGTTTAACTTTTTTCCACATTGCTTTTCTTTGGATTAATAAAATTCGTGCTCTGGGCTGTGCAGGTCAAGTTGCTCCAGGATTATATATATAAAGGAACTTAATGTTTGGCCATCTGGAAAATACAGGTTTTAAAGAGGGTGAGTAAAACTTAAGCACTGCTAAGGGACACAATTCAGCTAATTGTAAACAGCTGCAGGTGATATCACCCTTCAGACTATACACAAAGCAGGGGTAAGAAGTCCTACTGAAAAGCTCACAATTTTAAGGAACACTGCAAATCCGGTCTGTCCTACTGAGGAAAATATAAAGTGTCTGTTTTAACAATAAATGATACCAATTTACTCTGTCCTTAAATGACAAATGTTTTCTTTTTGCAAACAGTCAGGCTTTTGCACTGCAGCATCCTACAGGCAGAAACCCCTACTGAAAAGCCCATTAGAATCAAATGAATGTCAAATTTTGCTAAGTGTTTGCACATGACAAACATCTAACATGGCTAATTGCAGATAAGTGTCAGGGTGAAATGTGTTTTGAGCCTAAGATGGTGCAAAACGGCGTTGCGTATTTCTGTTTTAGTGTAGTCGTGATGAAGCTGCGGTTTGGAGCAAATGTGCCACAAGACTTCTTTTATAAAGTGAAAAATGCTGTCTGCATGTTCGGTGTTTGTCAGCACTGAGTCATTGTGGTTGTTAAGGTCACTTAAGAAAGAGCAAAGTTAAACGCTTCTCATGTCTCGTGACCGACATCGGCATTTCATGTAGGAACAGGAAAAAAAAAAAAAAAAAGGTACGTGCGGCGCGGGCTGTTTGTAACGAGAAGTTATTTTCCTTGCACGCTCGGTGTGTTAGGAATCACGGTGTCTGCAGGTTATAAAAGAATTTATTCGCTCCGCTTAAAAAGGCCTCAGAACCTGTTAAAATTATTACATTTTATTTACCAAGATCTTGATTTTTTTTCCTCCTCTTGCCTAAAGGCAACAAAGTCAGTTAATATTTTTTTATGTCTCAACTGTCAAGTGGCATTACACATCTATACACTTCATGCGAGCCTGGAATGACGGTTGATTGTGTGCACACGAGGCTCTTCAGTTCTTTTATTTGTATCCACTTTTGCTGCTTCCAGCTATAATAGCAAGGCAGCTCATTAACTCACATGTGGAAGTATGTGTCACATCTTCCAGAACTTCACTTAAGTATTTTTAATTGGTTAATCCAGTTCAACATGTTGAAGGGCCTAATCTGATTCTAGGTTATGTTTAGAGAATAATTATTATTGTAGATGTGAAATTCTGCCAGAAATATGAGGTAAAAAGTCATTATATTTTTATGTGCTTAAATAAATACTAGAACTTATTAGCTAGTAAGACCAAATGAAAGTTATTAGATTTCATTTTTAGTGGTTTTTAAATGATCATCAGCTCTGATATGTTGGAAACAATGAGTTTAACATCAAAAGGATAACAATGCAATTAGTTGATTATTTGATCAGCAGAAATAAATTAAAATTCTAATTGTATAACACTTATAAATAAATTTGTCAAGGAAAAAAAAGTAAAATATCCCTTGCTGTGGCGTTCGGCTGTTATTCGATTGCTTTTTTGAATCATTAATAATTGATCACTTAACCAAATGTTTAACGAATAGATCATCATTATAAGCAGCCTTAGTCTGTCATGGTTTTTGTGTCTTACGTGCAATGACTCCCTGCGCTGCACGTTGTGTTCCTGTGTCTGTTTGTGCTACAGTTGTACAGTTTCCAGTGCTGTAGTAGTGTGACTAGGCACCATCTTGTGTCCTGAGCAATAGCAGCAGGCTGTTCCATGGCAGCACACCAGCTGCCTGCAGTTTAGGGGAAGAGACGGTGGGCTGGCCGATCTCAGATTTGGGTCTTTGAGTTATTGACCCTCGTTGATAAACCCCTCTGAATGACATGGGCATAATTCAGCCTAAAAGTTTGCACTGTCACCAGGATGAGCTCACTGTCTTCGCTGAATATATGGGTGCAATTTTCGAAATAGGTTTATAGCAATTCTTGAGAGAGGAGGGCGAGATAGTGATATTACTGACTTTATCACTGCAGCTGAGCAGCATCTAGCACCTCAGTATCTCTCTATCCCTCCGCCATAGAGCAGCGAGGGCTCACAAACCACATACATTGTCGGTATTACTAAAGCAAAAAAAAAAAAAGAAAGAGTCCAGCTCCTAATGGGGGGGTGGGGGGGATATGTCATTGTAACAGTAATGCTCTATTATCCACTCTTATCATACACTTACATGTTTTTTCTTCCTTCTGGTGGGGTTTTACATTTACTTTAGTAGTACCCTAACTCAATAAATGTTGCATTGTTTGTCTTCCTGCAAATGGATCTTGCTTAGTGGCTATCTGGGTAAGCACGTGCTGTGCGGTGCTTTTTATCAGATGGACAATTTACTATGAAATTAGTATTCAAGTGCACTTTCTTATGTTGCTATTAAGGGCTCACTTTACTGATTTCCTCCTCAAGTGATATAATATGTGATCTAATGTGTAATTTGAGGACATGATCAAATTTTGTTCAAACTTGTCTGATAGATGTGATTTTCAGTGATTATGTCTCTATATTTATCCCAAGAATGGCTTCTTGAAGTGAGTGAAATGGAATCGCACTGAATGTAATTTAATAATGGGAGACTTGTTAAGCAATAGACAAAATAATGAGTCATTCTGTCTATAAACTGCACCTTTAATCCCATTTTTTTCCCTCCATTGGGCTGCATTCTTAATGCACTTTGTCAGTGTAATATGAACAGCGTATTGTTGAAAATTCACTGAATCTTTTTTTTTTCTTTTTTTGCCCTTTTTCATTTCATGTGTGGAGACAGAACCTGAACCCATAAGAATCTAATATACTGAGCCCAGTATAGTGCATCCCATAAATTGATTTTGACCCAGCCTTTGAACAAAAGGAACACTGTTGCGTTGCCATCCGCGGCTGATGCCACTCCCTCTTTGGCTCACACTGAATACTCCCCTTTAATAGTGTGATGGGTGGTAGCTGACTGAAAAAAAGTGCCTTATTGAGTCGGTTGAGGAGAGGTAGGCAGAGCAGGGATGGGGTTTCTGTGACTGGCACCGATCAATCACTCTGTGAGGGGAAGCTAATGAAGCAGGCTATGGTTTATTAAAGGGTTAGCAGAGAAAAGATTACTGCAGGGCCTTGGCTTCCCAGAAGCCCAGTGAAGGAGGATACAGTGCACCTCTAATGGTTGGGGCTAGCCGTAAAGCAATCAAGGTGTTTACTCTAATCTGGCTCCTATTATGTGATCAGGGTGTGAATAAAGATGGTCTTGAAGTCTTTTGGTTGTTGCTAAAGACAAAACAAACATCACAGCACTGAAAATGTTGCTGTTCGGGGTCGAATTTACACCGTTTGGGGATGCCAAATTGCAAATTTATGGTATAGAAAACACAATCGTTCACAACATGTGACTTCTGCCAGTTTGCCATTGTTTTGGCATTTGAAAATACAGCCCTGATTTAAGGCAAACACTCATCGGATGAAGTCAGTAAAATAACCTTATTCTGAAGAAATATGAGCACGTTGAAACCGAGGCACTCTCTCAGATAGTTTGAAAGACAAATGAGTAGCAGGGGAGTGAAAAATGCAAAGCAGATGTTTTTCTCACCGTTTTTAATGGCAGCAAGACATTACTGATGCCATTACAGAGACCTTTTATGGCTTCTTTTAATCCCCTGGCCTGCCTGAGGAAAGGAACCCCTTGTGGTGCAAAGTAGCCTCTTTACTTCAGAACGACAATTTGAACCCATTTCCAACTCACTTCCCTAATCTGCCACAGGGTTTTACATGGCTTCCTCTGTAATTATTCTGCTCTGAAATCAAAGGTAAAAAGGCATTAAAATGCACCTCCTAGGTAAACATATGCTGCTCATCATATAGGGCTTCACTCAAGAGTGTCTTGTGTAACAAATAGTTCCAAAATACTGCAGCTTGTGCGTAGCTTTATCTCCCCGCTGCAACTTATTTCGGTCATTTGGTTCACATTTTCAAAACAAAGCGATCCCTTGTAATGAGATCCAATAACGAGCTTCTAGCCCCACATTGGAGTGCTTGATTTACATAGAGTGTAGTGTCCGTTGTCTGCTTCATGCATCAGGCCCAACCTGTAAAGCTCAGAGGAGCACTTACAGGGGTCTGCTTAGGGGCTAAAAATGAGGAGGAGATGAACTATATGGCTCCATCCCACAGTCCAGCCGACAGTATATCAGTGGAATCGCAGCCGCATGGGTGTGTATGCGTGAACGCTCTACCCATAAATATCTCCCCCAACGCCCCCCCCCCCCTTCAACCCACCCCAAAGGGGCCTCTCTGATGGTGATGGCGAAAGGATGTCGCTGTCTGGGTGATTGAGTGCTGCTGGTCCTGGCCCTGGGCACATCCCTGCGCTCTGAGCCCAAGTGGGAGGCCTACTGCTGAGCGCTGGCCTGAAGGGACTAGCCTGAAGGCGAGCAGCCGCACAGCAGCAGGATGTGCCTCTCCTTCTGTCTCTGACAGAAGAACACCAACTTGGCGTGTAACAGCTTCGCTCCGCTGTTAACGGAACAGGCAGTGGAAAGTATTTAATTAACTTGATGTTTTTAGCTTTAAAACAACACATCTATATAATGTATCTTATATATGTGTGCATGTACACAAGCCTTATCTGAACTTGCACCCCATCTCTCTAAGCCGCTGTCATCCTCACTCACTCAGAAATCTGAAATAATCAAGGCGCCGTAATTAGCCTTACTTGCTGTATTGTAATTGGGGGCAGAAGGAGGTTGCTCATTCTATATTTTCCCCCTGTTTGGTAATTGCAGACTTTAATGTGCCCTCTGCCTAATTTATTTTTTTTATACTTCTAAGCTCGTTCCCATAGATGCCTCTGTTATTTTAATGCCGTGGCTCTTGTGCCTTTCATCAGTCATCAGAAGCTCCAGCGTTTTGAGAGAGGGGAGAGTTCATTTTGGAAACCCACTGTCTATTCCCTTTTTGGGTTTCAGTGCCGTCAGCCTTCCCACTGCCTCCACCATGAGATCCTTGACACTGTCCAGGTCCGTCCTACTTGGCAAGAGGGAGAGCTACAGAGAAAGGCAGAGTTTATTTCCTGTTCTTGTGAATCATATATCAGTACAATTCCCCTCTGTGCTGTTTGGCAACGGCGGAATGACGGGTGTCATTTATCATACGGACTGAAAGAGGCTGTGGGAAAAGGGATTTGAATTCTTCTGGAAGTGTGTGGACTCTCCTTAGCGGTGAATCATTAAACGGAGGAGTTTTTCAACAGGGATATGAGTAACTCCTTTGCACAGCTACTTTGTTCCCCTGTTTCACTGGCTGGCTCAGTCATTAAAAGTCTCAAAAATAAGATTTACTAGTTTTATATAAATCGTGAAGGGGACATGGCATTTAACTTGTAATTGGGGATTTTGTCCTGCTGAATCCAATAAGTCACTCTTCAGTCCTCGGCTTGATGCAGCTCTGTGCCCCCACTTTGCAAGAATTATATTTAAGCTAATTTGAATTTACAAATTTGATTAGCACTGCATTTGTCAGCTTCTTGTTGTCCTGCTAAGTGATGACATTTTCACGTTCGCCATACAGTTATTTTCTTCCCCTCGGTTATGTTGACTGGTATTTAAGATTGTGCTTTATAAACATTTTGTGTTCCTTTGGATTTTTCTCTTCACTTGTCAGGGACGGTTACTATTTCCCACATTTTGAGCCGGGTGATCAAAGAAAACGACTTTTGATAAGGCTGTCACCGGCTCTTCAGCTGCACTGGCAGAAATAAACGTGTCAAGCTTTAACTTATCCTCTGAAAAACATACTCTCAACCCCTGCTGCTCTAATTGAGTGTAACTCCCAGAAACCTGTGAACACACATGCAAAACTGAGCAGATCATAAATCAGGCTTCTATAGACAGCCGCTGCCCCCCCATCCCACTCAGACTCTCCCCAAAGGAGCTACTGGTTTCCATAAGCTGCCCAGAAATCAACCTTTTCTTCATGCACCCACAATCCTTACTTTTAGGTTTTCTTTTTTTTTGTTCTGAAAGTTAGCTGAAGTCCTCATCACATGAGAAGTGTCAATAAGGTATTGTATAGGGAAATGGTTCTTGGTGTGTTTCAGCTGTCAGCAACTGTTAGCTGTCTCTCATGTGCAGATCACAAAGTTAAATGTGCTGTCAGCAAGTCCTCAGCTAGAAATAGACGTGTTGAGGTTAGCCTGAGAAGCACCGCCACCCCCTGCTGCCCAGTAGAATGTGGATCCATCAAACGACGTGAACACACATCAAATCTGAGCGTGGAGGTGTAATGAAGTACATTTTCAGGTTTCGAGGTGTTGGTATCTGCTATAAAACAAAACGATTCAAAGCTACCTTTGTTCTGTCTTTGTGTGGAAGACTTCGTCAAAAACACGTCGGGAATTGATGTTGTTTTGTAATACCTATATTTAAAGCTACGCCAGTATTCAATGCAGAGGTCTGGACTGACTTCCATCTTGCAGAGGGTAATATTTTGATGTTTTCTGAACCTGAGCTCCGAGTGCATGACCCCTCCCAGAGGCCCGGAGTCCCGGGCCAATATCTTGACATGTTAGCCTGCCACAGCCTGCTAAAGAAGAGTGTAGATGCCCCTGAGGTAAATGAAAACATTTGGTTCTTGCCAGACCTGTTCACATCTCAGCTGGGCCACATGAGCTGGCAGGTGACGCGTGTACTGAGGAGAATCGGAGACCGCAGCAGTGGCCTACTTCTTTTCTTCCACACAGGCCGTCCAGGCCACAACCCAGAAACACAGATGAATATGTTCTTGGCTCAGAAAACACCCTGGTGAAACTGACAAAGACTGACCCGCATCCAGGTGAAATTCAGGCTGACTCTTAGCCTTTTTGTGCTCGGGGATCCGTTTCATTCACCACATAATTCAAGAGCCGACCAGCGCGGCGCTGGTCTGCGTATGATTTATTCTTCCAGATCAGTAGTTCCTCACCGCAGCGTCTCAAGTTAATAAAATCCCCTCGTTACTGAATTTAGGGGTTTATTTAGCGGCCGTGCATTCCTGATCATCCTCCTCTTTTTTTGTTCTGTAATTTTCAGAAATAGACTTGACATTGTGTCACCATCTCATATCAACATCTGCAATTACCACACAATCCCCATTCAGGTCCCACGGGGGGAGCGTGATTGCAATTAAAAGCATGGGGCAAATGTTAATTAAGTAAACTACTTGAAACTGGAAACAGCGACAGTTTAAAATATTTTTACTTTTAACCTTGCACTCCTTTTTTTCATTTCCGTTTATACTCGCAGCCCGGCGCAAATTAAAAACGAGACGTAATTCAGGTTTTTATTTTTCCTTACATTCTCAGCTCTGAAGTATTTTCTACATTTTTAATTGCGCGTTTTTAAATAAAAATTAATAATTTGCCACCTCAAGGTTGTTCACACTTCGAATTTAAGCTTTTTTTTTCTTTTTTTTTTGCGCCCTTTTGCTGTTTGTTAATGTTGGAATGTTGCTCGGATGACTTGAAGACTGGTGCTGGAGAACACTGCAGTTCACCGGGTTATTAAATCAGAGGGAATAACAGGCCAAGTTCTGGCCATTCTCGTGATTGATGAGCCAAGCTTTATTTGCTGAGGCGGTGTGTTTGTTCCTGTGTAATTGTCTACCAGATGGCTAAGCTAACTGTTCTTAAATGCCTTCAGACCTGCAGGGGTCCCGGGTCTTAACATTTCCCCTGCTAATGACATTACGCCTGCAAACATCTCATAGCTTTTGGTTTTTTTTCGTAACTTTTCTGATCCCTTAATGTTCAGGATCAAAATGACTTTGCGAGGCATTTAGCTCAAATTATTTCCTCTGTACAATTCTGTTTTTAATTTGTTCAAAGTAGATGTTGTGCAGTCGCTCTGTTGGTAAACTCCTTTTGCGAAAATGAGCCCACTCAAACTCGAAAGGAGATATGAGAGAGAAAGAGAGGGAGAGAGAAGCAGGCCTCCGCTCTACCTGTGAGGAGTCAGATTGGAGGAGAAAATGGATCTAGGTGGCAGTGCGAGTCATCAATCACAGCCCCTCAAGGGGAGCTGCAGCTAAAGCTGCTCTGAAGTGCTATCTGTCAGCTGCTCCGATCCAGCCGGGGGACCAGAAAGGGGCCATATCACCACCCATCAGCTCATACCCAGCACACAACCGCCATGTAAACATGTGCAGGTGCGCCTGTCAAAATAACCCTTGTCCCAGTTCACAAGGTCATGCATATTTTCACAAACGGCCGGTCGGCCTCCTCATTGTTAGGACGCGTCCTCCTCCTCCTCCTTCGTGATTTTCAAAAAGATCTCCACATGCTGCACTTCCTGTAATAGATTTTTGATTGTTAACAGTGGTGGGTGGTTTATTGTAATTTAAAAATGAGTGCGCCGCTTTCCTCCGTTCCTCCCTTTCCAATCCTGAATAAAGCCACCAAGCGCTTCTCAGCCGATGTCGAGCCACGAATGTCGATACCTCTCAAGATGGATAGTTGTTCTGCATGCTTATTGATTCGGCACAGGCCAGAGATATAAGTATCATTTGTCATTTCTGGAATTATTTGGAGTCCTAGTTAAAACCCAGAGTGGGGGGAGATGGTCGTGCCTTGGGGGGGGGTTGGTAGTTGGTGGGGGAGTAGCGAGTTGTCTGGGCTTTGATGAATGACTGCATGGGTTTTTGGTTTTTACTGCGAGCGCCGGGGCCCTTTAGCTGCTATTTGCTTTCACTATGGTCCAAGAAAAACAATGCGATGGGTCCAAGGACTGAGCAGCATCGTCCTGTCATGTAGTGTAACGCAGCGAGCAGGGTGGTCCAGGCAGAAGAGTCAGGCGGAGGCTGGGCCTTGGACAGTGCATGCTGCTTTTCCAAAAGACCCAGTAGGTTATGAGCTGTCCTGCTGCTCTGTAGTCCCAGCTGCCGGCCTTGAAACACATGCAATGAATTTGAATATTTACCATTCAGAATTTACAGCGTAATGACAAACAGATTTTAATCTTTAAAAAACATACAACGGGGAAGCGGAGGGATGCTGTTCGGTAAGAGTGGCTCCGGCTTATCCCCTGTGACTTTGATTGTGTCCTGCTTTAGGCAGCAGGCCAGCAGCGGAGCTGGCTTCATTACTGTATGGATCATCTTTTAAGACCATTTAAGATCAGCGAGAGCTATCGTCCGTTAATGGCACAGACTCCGAGAAGTTCATTACGCTCAATCCATTTGATTCATTCAGCGGAACAGTCAGTTATCAGAAAAGTGGAGATTTATTTTTCCCCTTTTGTAAATTTAATGAAATTGTTTCATTTTCGTTTTCGGCGGCGCAACTTGAAAGTTGAGCCGGAGTGTTTTTTGGAGTTCGGCGAAGAAAAAGTGTTTAACAGAGGAGCATGTTTAACAGCAACAAAAGAGGAGAGAAGAGAAACCCGCGACACGTGAATGACAAGTAATTATTTCTCTTGTCCGTCAAACTGTGTTTTGATGCAGGGATGCGATCAAACATGATATGAACAATCTCGAGCCTTCAAATGAAAATGATTCTCAAATCGTGCAAAGCCTGAGTGTGAGCTTTTGTGTTGAGCTGCTGCATGAATCATTCATAAACATGCACATATACATGAACACGCGCACTCAGACACTCTGGGCAGGGCACCCTTTTTCGCTGGACCAATATTATTGCCACAGCTTTTCAATGTTAGATGACCATTGTGTATTCATTTCCATTTTAGCTTGCCAAAATGTCTTCTCACAGCGGGAGAGGGATAGAGAGGCAGAGAGTGACAGCTTTGTGTGTCTTTCAGTGTTTGCTGCTGAATATCCCTATATGCACTGGGCTGACCGACTGCCCCCTGATCTCCCTGCACAGCCTTCAAACAGGACAGCGGACTCGGCCGTCTCTCCTCGCATGAGCAGAGCGGGCCGAACCGCGAGGCCTCAGGAACGCCGCATCCTCCTTTAAAACTCACGATTATTAGCGGCTTTACAACGCGATAACATAAACGGGGTTATAATAAGCCCGAATAATTCAAAAACGATGGCGGTGTTATAGTGTAGCTGTAAGTATTAATTTGCAGCAGGCACATGCTTGCAACAGTATGTCATGAAAGAGGGTATTTGCATTAGTGGGGCAGTCTTCTCCATTTTGTTTGCCAGAGCAGTGAGAGGACAGACAACAGAGGCCCAGCTTAATCCCTTTGGAGAACTAGTGCATGAATTGATATATATACTTCTCTCTCTCTCCATCTCTCTCTCCCCCCCCCCCTCTTGCTAATGTCTTTCCTAGAACTTGAACAAACAGCCAGTGCGTGTAGAACACATAAGACAGATGTTTAGGATTACTTTCACCTCATTGCTCTATTGTGTGCACTTTAAGGGAGCTCAGCTGATGTGGAATGCCACTCATTCAGGCTCTGTGCTCCTACAGGGCTCCTCCTGCTTATCAAAGTGCCATCTGCACTCAAGACAGAACAACACAATGTTTAAGAGCAGGATGTTGGGAAGATTTATTCCGTGCTTTTGAGCAAACCCAACATGGCTGAATCCTCTTTCATAGGTTCGAACCAACTTAGTAGTAGTGGATCTATTTTGTCCATTCACTTTTCATTTTAAGAAGGGGGGGGGGCTCATCTCACTGTGTGTTTACAGATGTAGAAACAAATAGGCCAGACACATATTGATATTTGTTGAGGGGTGACATTATCTTTTAGCAGAGCACTTATCTAATCTGGCTGCTGTGGGAAGCTG
>JAVDPK010002006.1:604806-616731 GCA_034780415.1 Cichlasoma orientale
ACCGTTCCTCTGTCGCTCTGGTCTCCGCCTCCCTCAACCTCCTTTTTTTCTCTCCCCCCCCCCTTCCCACTCCTTTCTCCTCCCCCTCAGTGCACAACCTACAGCCACGCAGGGTATCAGTTCCGTTCCGCTGCTTCGTCCGCCTACCTTCTTTTCAATAAATTAACCACTTTCTCCCATGCAATGAATAAAAAGGCTCTGCACTCGTCTTGCAGTCGGCACCTACTCCTCCTCCATTATAGCTGAACACCTTAGAAATGTCATGCCGCTGACTCGTAGGCTAAATGAGGATATAGCGCAGAGAAAATATTTTTGTTGCACCGACTCTTCCAGTGGCAATATTTGAACAGCTTTGATATGTTTGCAGTGTTTTATTAATGAACATATATCGCACACATATAGGGCGCTGCATCTGGCTTTATCGCGTCCCCTTCATCGTAGAGGAGTTGAGGATAATTTGCCTTTTATGCTTTCATTCTGCAAATTACCGAGTTCGATTCTAACAGTTAATGGAAACAATATTATGCCTGTAATTATTCCATGTAGTAAAAGCACCACGAAGCGGGCAGTCCAGCCATTAAATGCTGTTGGTTTTCTGTAAATTCTACCAGCAGTTTAATTCCGACACACTCACAATGACTGTAGTCTTTAACCAGTTTTTATAGAAACAGGTCTTATGAACAGAAATAATTGGCTCAATGGAGTGACTGTCAATCTCTTACAATGGTTGATGTGCCTGCTCCGGGGAGCCCAATTCACTGGCTTCTTTTTTCATTCTAATCAACATCTAGATATCAACACAGCAGAATACCCACAAACAGCAGAAAGCCTGTTTTGAGGGGAAACTTTCAACTATTGGGTGCCAACACATTTCACTATTTGGGCAGCCATTGTTCTCAGAATGGGCTGTCAAAGTGACAATGCGCACCAGGCAAATCCAGAAGTTTGCACTTTTCAGAAAACAGCGGGCCCTAATCATTTTGTGGAGGACACTTGACAACAAATTTGCCATTAAAATGAATCTGAATAGGAGGGAGCGGGCTGTTTTGAAGCATTTCTGCCTATCTTACTGTTGCTTGTCTTGTCCCGCGGAGCTGCAGGTTTGGCTGCCTTGCTTCTCTCCCTTTATGCTTGCCATGAAGCAGCCTTTGGTCCCACTAGAAACTGACAGTACCATGCTTCAGCTGCAAATTCACTCTGTAGCCTCATTGTATTTAATGAAGGGAAAAAGTGGCAATCTACTATTAATGAACTTGGAATGTAAAAAAATGCCTCCCTTTGCTGAAAACGGCATAAAACTGCTTGTACAAGGAAAGCTTTGGCTGGAGCCCATCCAGAATCTAATGAAAGATCCATACAGGGACAGAGCGGGCGGGAAGAGTTAGTGAAATGCAGATTGTTTTAATAGAATACACACAGTCTCTTCCAGCTGCACTATCAGATTCATCAAGGCCTGACCTTGATGGAGGGCTGTTGCTGTTTGGGAGGGCCAGTGTTTAGGGTTCATGCAAAGTTTATGATGCGGGGACTGTATGTACTGTATATACATCTACTGCTCTCAAGGGAAAGCTAAACGGGACGGCGTCCAAGAAGACATGCCACTGGCTTTTGATACTTTAATGTTATATTACGAAATAACGCGTACCAGATCACAAGGGAATAAAAGTTCAATTTAATAATAAAGATAATTGCATCCCTGATGTTGCCACTGAGATGCAAAATAACAGAGTCCTATAATGACAAAAAATGCTTCTAAAACATCAGAAAATGATTGAATTGGAATTGGAAACCTCTTTATTTAGTCAGGCTCGTGATCAGGAAAAACAAACAGCACGTTAGGTGACTGCAGGCCATCATACCTTTCACTCAGTATCTCATAAAACGTGAACAAAGGCGTCATGTGTTCAAGGCAGTGGTCCTTTAAACGATGGCCCACTTTCCTCCCTGCTGCCACGCAAACATTCCTGACTGACATTCAATCAGGGAAATTTGAACCGAAGCAAGATGGTCTTTTATTAGTACCGCCCTGTTTGCTCGACTGGTCAGCTCCAATATGCGAAGCGGTTTGAGTGGCGTGCTGTAAGATGATGGGTTCACTCTCTGATAAGGGTGAATGAGGGGTAAACTGCTATTCTGCAGAAAGGAACCATCAGACCTCATCATGTCGCTCCTGGAGAGCCGTGTCACGGGCTCTTCAGAAACCAAGTGACAGAGCGGCGCGATGCTGCTCCCCTCCCGCTAGTGGAAAACACACTGGAGCCGAAGCAGCCCTGCTTCTGCTCCACCGACTGGAATTTTATCAGTCAGGGCAGAAAAGATCATCTATAATCTGGCAAATATACACGGAGGCTTTTAAGCCCCTTCAGTTGTAAGATTATACATGTTCTTAAATTGTTTCTATTTACCTGTTAGCAAAAGAGGGCGGACGGGAGGTGGTTGTGCTGTGTACTGTATCTTTACTGGTTATACAAAATATCTCAATACAGGTTATTCAGTAGCCAGTAATTTAAAGTACCTACCACAAAATACGATAAGAACATACACATGCAAAGAATGGCATCTGCCAATGTTAAAGATTTATGTTACTGGATTATTATTAATACTTATAAGCTGAGTAAATGCATTTAGATACACAGTGTAAGCTCAGTACAGCGTCACAGTTCAGTCTTGGGCTCAATGACTGGCTGATCAGTGCTTATTAGCAGTTCATTAGAGCTAGCAGTATTGAAGAGATTGTTAGTGCAGCGAATCAAAGCTGCAAAATTAAAACTACAATATTTCTAAAAGCCGCCCGAGTCAAGTGCGATGATGTGCTATTTTGGAATTCAGGCTACCCAGCGTGCTAAAAATTCATATTATTTTCATATGTGCATACAGCACCTGGCTTTGTGCTGTTAATCTTTAAAAAAAAAAAAATCCTGAGACAGGATGGAAACATTATATGTGTAACTGTCTCGTCTGGTGCTGACAGGGGGACCCTTTGGTGAGACGCAACACCAGGCAGCATCATATGATGTGGCGGCTGTGGCACGTTCAAAGCGATGACTTGGGTGCTGGAGTGCAGATTGCAATGCTCTCCCACCGCTCACTTCCAATTAGGCAGCGGGCCGACTGATGCATCTCAGAGCAGAAGCTTCTAGTAGGCATCAAAAGGAGCAGTGACTTCATGTTGAGAAGGGGCTCCTGGAGTTAGACATTGCAATCTGATGTGGCTCAGTAAATACCGTGATTAGCATCCATGCAACATGCAGGAACAGACTTTTAGTAACTCCCACATTTGTGTCATTACATAAAAATGTCCCGTAACTCAAACTAAACACGCTCAAAAGCTGTGCGACTCGTGTGTGCGCGCGCGCGCGTGTGTGTTTATCAGTGTGTTGATTGTGCATTCCAAAGTTCTGTGTTTTTAGTTAACAGAATGTTGGTTGTGAAAACATTTTTGATTAATTGCCATAATTATTGTGATCATTTTTGCCCAAATGAACAGCCAGATGGCAGGATATGGTGTCATATTTGCGATCCTATCATATTAATCTGGCTCCGGGTCCATCTGAGCACATTGTGCCATTTGTTGTGTTCACAATCTGTCCTCAAGTTGTCCGTGTCTTTTTTGAGCTCTGAGTTTTTATTTGATTATATTAGACTATTAAATATTAAAGTTGAGGGTGGATGAAAGCAAGGCATTTATCTGCATGAATAGCTTGTGTTTAGCGAAGTATGTAATGCGCTTTAAGTTACATCTCCTTCATGCATACAAAAATTAACAACAGTGTTTCTGTCTCATGGTTTTCCAGACAAAGCCTAAGAAAGATTCAGCGAGGCTACTTTGCAGGGGCTCGTGGCCGCTTTTAAACCCACCTCGCGTTATCTAATCTTTTTTTTTTTTTTTTATATTTTTATCAGAATCTTTGCCACAGTAATGTTAATAACCGTTTGCAACACGAAGACTCGGTGGCAGTCTGTCTGCACAGTTTGGAAGTCTGTTAACTGCATCGCTGGAGTCATTTAACACAAAAGTGTTCAAACTAAATAATAGGTCAGACAGGATCTAATGACAAATTCGGATTTAAAAGCAACTCAAAAAACTGTTTCATTCTGTGATATCAATTAACCTCCAGACAAATTTTGTCAAAGGGAGCAGGCTGCGTGTGATTGTTCTCTCTTTACTCTGCAGTGTCCTTGGGCTTCGGGGAGACTGTTTTCTGACAGGGAACAATGAAGAGAGAGGTGTTTACAGATCTTTACAGATGGCTTCGGGGCTCGGAATTAGGTCTTCACCATTTCTCATGTGATTCCGTTCAGAATTAACTTCAGATGTGTCATCAGGACTATCATCAGGATGTCTGACAATGTCTCTATTTGATCTTGACGTGCACTTCTCACTGAGTTTGTCAGATATCACTGTCAAATATTAAACCTTGTGGCATGTGCGCGTCTCATTCTAATGATAGCTCACTGAAGAAATCACATCATGGTGACTTCTTATAAACACGTCACCCTGTTTCCAACATTGAAAGCACAGGGAAAAAAAAAACTTCACAACTTTGTTTGCAATTATGTTTTGTACAGCAAGTACTTTTTGAGTGACATTTATCACCTATTTATAACAACAGATGAGCACGGTGACTAAGTGCTGCGCAGTGTAAAGATACAGTTAACTGGCTACATTGCTTAGATGTGAGTGGAAGCACAAAGTGGAAACGCATACATAGTACTACATTTACAGACAGCCCAGAGAGAAGCTTCAGTCCTGACCTGCGTTGTTAGTGTGTGTTCTGCCTATCCAGCAGGCCTTCTCTTTCTCTCTCTCTCTCTCTTCTCTCTCTTCCCCGCCACCCACTTTTCTTTTTTTCTTTTTTTTTCCTTTCTTCACATGGCATAAATCCGGGAGATGAAAATGTCATGGAGCAGGTTCATTTTGCAAAGAGGTTTTGATTGCCATGCGCGTGTAATTGATTGTTCCAAGGACAGGGGGAAATCTAGAAATGTCATAACAGTCCTGCTTAGGTTGGTCCCACCGCTATGCAATCAATGAGAAGTAAAAAGAGATATTGATTTGCGAGCAGCAAAAACTGTAGCTTGAGACAACCAGGGAGCACTGGGGAAAGTGGCGCAGACGTGCAGACCTGTCACTGGCACCTATGAATTACCCAATCTTCTCTGAAGATAGTGTTACCTCGGATACTCACAAAGTCCTGCGATGGGTATTGCAGCTGTCCATTAGCTAAGCTCCTCAGACTGCTAACTCTCTGTGGCTTGTCAGATTAATGAAGGAAATGTTGACCTTCCAGGGGATAAATGTTGATGTTCTCACCATTACAAAAGTTTCTCCTGGCATGTTAATATCGGAAACAGAATGCCCTTTTACAGCTGTCACACACATTTCTGCAGTGACTGACACATTCTGAATAGACTCACTTCCTCTGGGAGGGGGTGGGGTGGGGTGGGGGGGATTTTGCTCGATGAAGATACTCATGCTAAAAAGTTGAGTTGTAAATATAATCTCATGTACGCTTTTAACACCAGTGCTTTTGGACAGCGTGCCGCCACGAAGGTAGCAGTAAATATAATCTATTATTTTCTGTGCAGTTAGCTGCTTTTTCTAGATGTATGGGGAAAAGGTTTTTGGCTCAGAAACGGGCTGCTGCTTCTGTAAATCCCGGCCTTGCTATGCCAAGAGTCTGTTCTAACGGATAAAGGTTATAAACACTTCAACCGCCTGATTTATGATGGACACCTCAGGTTTTTTGACCTTTGCATATCTCTGTCTGAAGATATAAATTTGTAGTGACACAGATTGGAGGCTTTACAGCAGTTTATGACATGCTAAATCTCAGGCAAGGCATGCCAGCCTCTTGTTTTCTAAGGCTAGTTAGGCTATGGGTTGCCTGGCTCGGACTCTGAGACAACATTTTCAAAGCCAGCATTTCTTATTCTTTCTGATTTATGGAAAAAAAAAAAAAAGTGTGCCCAAGAACAAGAAATAGCTGTTCACTTTCGCTTTATAGGATGACACACAAGTTCTCCTGCTTTGAACAATGCTGCTTTATGAAGCATATCACTTGACAAACATGTTTATCACAATACAATGATTGTTCTCGTAGGTGTTTGGTTGTTTTGCCATTGTCCTTGACTCTGCTCTTGGATTAAAGAGTAATGCGGCTTGGCATAGCGGCAGTTATGTGGTAGATCAAGAGCTGGCAAAGCACAGTTACAAATGGTGTGAGAAGCAGAGTTAGACATGTGGATATCTTGGAATGATCCCCTCTAGAAGGTTAATTGGTGCCTCAGGATGTCTGCTACTCGGGGCATCTGATAGAAAGGCATAGAACAGCAGGAAGGGCAGCTGTTAATCTCTGTCAATTCCATCCTCAAATACTAAGATGAGGACAAACATTCACATTAAAGTCGGTATAGCTTCGTCTTACTTCCAGGAAAACAGTGCTTATCCATTCTTTGTAAAATGCGCCCTTATTTTACTAAGAGGGTGGTGAATTTCCAGGCACAGGAGATGTGCAGGGAAAAAGCTGGTGCTGTGAATTACAGTCTGTTCATGGAGTGAACAATTTCACTTTAACCACCGCCGGACTGGAAAAATGCTCATCCCCTCACTTTGGTGTACATTCTTACTATACTTTCAGCTTTAGTGATGACTTTGAAGAGAGATGACATCAACTGGGTGCTTGTCAAAGCCATTGGTGTTCTCCTTCACTGTGAATACTATATATAAGACTATAAATAAAACATACCTCTGTGCTCTTGACAACTCTCTCCCTTAGCATCAAGGGTGTTTTGGAGGCCATCACAGATCTCGGCTGGCCAATCAAAACATCTCTCTTGCGGTAGATCAAGGTCACAGCACATCGGGGCTCTTGAGTCTGTGTGTATGTGTACAGGCTCTTGTTCGCCGGGCCCTATTCTCCGTGTTTGTTTTGAAAGTCCGAGTCCCATCTCCATCTCTATCCATTAGCTAGCAAGCAGTTCATCTCCGGGGTTTCTCTTGAGGCACTTGTGAAATATTGATAATAAAAAAAGTCTTACTTTAGGCAAAGAAGACGAAGACATTCTATGGGCTGCCCAGTGTGGGACTTCTGAGTGCTCGGCTTCAGTCATCCCCTCGTGGAGAGCCCTTTTATTCAGAAGAGAAATATTAACCACATGAAATGCATAAGTGCCTGGACAGGCCTGTTATGTCCTATTCATATTTAACTCAGAGCACATCTGCCGTGTCTCTCCCAAAATGCACATTTTCCAGCGCGACTATGAGGCGGAAAATATCTCAGATATGTGACAACTCTGACAAACTGCATTTACTGCACGATGCCTTCAGCAGATACGCAAACTTTGGTGTTGCGATATTGTTGGCGTGGGTTGCTGGGTGGTTGGATTTAAAATAATCTGATGCAATTATTGTCAGAAAGGTTGTTATGATCGTCTGCAGCCGTCTTCGTACGCCACGCAGACCCTGCAGCCACGGCTCTATGCTGAGTCAGAGTTTCTACTAATTGGATGATGGGAAATGTGTCAATTAGAAATACTGTTGTTTAATTATCTGTTAATTGAAGCAATAATGTTTGTGCTCTATGAGTTGAGAGAACGAACAGGTGAATAATGAAAGAAGTAATTGCTGTTTATGAGACTGTCAGGGAAAATGTAATGACGTGACAGATTGCCAGCAATCTTTTGAAATTTTGTATAATTGTCTGGTTTTAACACTGATAATTATTTTTCCACCAGCACGATCAACATCTGCATCAGGATCAGCATTCATATTTACAATATTTTTTTTTTAGCTTTTGCTATCAACGAGATCAGTCGCCCGATGTTAAATTACAGAATGGGGAAAGAATTTTCAGATTATTCTCATCTTTCACGGTCAAGCCTTTTAATTTATCTCTAGATCACTGAGGGACATTATAATATCTCAGTTTATGTTAAGCCATTCCTCACAAGTGGCTTTAGGGAGTCTAAGATATTATCCAGAACAGCAGGCTCACATTTTCATTGCAGTTTTGAGGCATCTATAATCACTGTGGAATAGGTCATTTGCAATAACACTCAACAAGCCCCAGAAGAATCAATTTCCTTTTGTCACTCAGTGGCCAATGATTGTTGTAAACATCTCAACTTGAGGCCAGGAAAAGCTTGGACACAGCACTAAGTCAATGGCCTGTCGTGAATCAAATGGTGCTGTTACACCAGCAGCAGTCTGTTAGTAAAAACATTATGTCCACCTATACTCACCAGCCTCCCAAGGCACAAAGCAATTGCCATTATGCTCTCTGGAATGGCTTTTACTTTCGCTGTATAGATAGTTTTAAAATTATAAATTAAGGACGCTGTTGTTTCACATTGCGTGCTAATGTTATATACCATCTCTCTTCCTTTTTTCAGTGTACATGCCCGATGAAGATGCTGCTCTTCAGGACTCCATCACCGAAGAAGATGGAGAGAACGACACTCAAACTGAAGAGGAGTGCTCAGAGAAGACCAGCCCCAAAGTGTCTGAGGACAGAGAGCTCGACAACAAGAGCACCAACACTTACAGCAACCAGAACTCTCCCATTAGTGTCCTTTCCAATCAAGAGGCAGAATTGGAGTCACGCCTTAGCGACAGCAGTGACAGGCTCTCAGACTTCAAAACCTCATCACCACCTGAGAGCCAGCGGGACGAAGAAAGCAGCAGCTCCAAGCATAAAGAAGAGATGGGCAGCAGCTTAGAGAAAATGAGGGCAGCCTATGCAAACTTTCTCGCGGATTCTTATTGGACAGGGATAGGAATGGACTTGAAAGTGGGCAAAAACACCAGCAAAGCCAACTGTGACAGCACCAACGGAAGCGCCAAGAGCGAGTTTGACTGGCACCAGGACGCGCTCTCCAAGACCTTGCAGCAGACACTCTCCCCAAAGCCTGCATCCAAACCCAACCTCTTTAGCTCCGTCCACCTGTACAGGCAAACCACCAAACCCTGTGGCTCAGTGTTCACGGGAGCCAGCCGATTTCGCTGCAAGGACTGCAGCGCTGCTTATGACACTCTTGTGGAGCTGACAGTCCACATGAACAAGAGTGGGCACTACCAAGACAACAACCACAGCAAACAGAGTAATTCCTCCGCCTCATCCTCCAAATCTAGGAAACGGAATTTGCAAGATATGGAAGGGAAGGAGGATGCACAGAAAGTTTTGAAATGCATGTTTTGTGGCCATTCTTTTGACTCGCTCCAGGATTTGAGTGTCCATATGATTAAAACTAAGCATTACCAAAAAGTGCCTTTAAAAGAGCCGATCCCAGTAATCACACCCAAATTATTGCCACCAGCAAAGAAACGGGCTTTCGAAACAAGACCTTGCTCCCCTGACTCCACGACCGGCGTGTCCGGCTACACTGAGGCACAACGAGCTGCCAGCATTTCAAATGCTAACAATAATCGATATGGATATCAGAATGGGGCGAGTTACACTTGGCAGTTTGAGACGTGCAAATCTCAGATTCTCAAATGCATGGAGTGTGGAAGCTCCCATGACACCCTTCAGCAACTGACCACGCACATGATGGTTACTGGACACTTCATCAAAGTTACAAACTCTGCTTCTAAAAAGGGTAAACAGTTAGCGCTTGACCCCTTGGCCATAGAAAAGATCCAGGGATTAGCTGAGCCTGCCGTCAGTGACACTGAAGGAGAAAAAGTGTCTCCAAAAAATCCTTCCCCAGGGAACAGTGAGAAGGATAGCCAGGGGGAAGGAACTTCAGTCAAAATGGAAGAAAGTGATACTAAAGATGACAAGCAAGAGAGCGAGGATCAAAAGGCTGGCAATGGGACTTTTAAGTACCCTTATCTCCGTGAGGAGGATCTTGAACAGGACTCAGGTGGAGGAGGGGACATTCTTAAATCGTTAGCCAACACAGTGGCCTCTGCCATAAATAAAGCTCAAACAGGGACACCGAGCTGGAGTGCCTACCCAAGCATTCACGCTGCCTATCAGCTCTCTGGCATCATCAAAAGTGCCCCTCTCTCAGCATCTCCACCTACTCAGCTAAAGCAGACATTTAACCACAAGCTGAGACCGATTGCCCCAAAGGGGAAGTTATACCACGGTGCTGTGGGAGTTGAGGCTCCCCAGGGACAGCATCAAAATGTGGACATCAAAAAAGAAAAGGTTGGCATTAGCGATGGTAAAGAAAGTCAGAATATTAAGTTTGATCTGGTGGAGAATGATGACAGCGATTGTCAGGATGACTCCTCTTCCTCTTCAAAGCTTGATACAGACTGTCTGAATGAAGGGAGTGAAACGATCAAAGGAAAGTTGAGCCCAGATTTCTTAGACAGAGGCAAGACACCGAGCCCCGCTGCCAGCAATGGACGCAGCACTGCTTCAGAGCCTCTCAGTGACACTCCGGATATACTTGGCATAAACCCCCTCAGTGCACTGCAGTCAGTTCTGAACAATCATCTGGGCAAAGCAAATAAACCCAATAACTCAAGAGTGGATAAACTATCGGCTCACACGCAGTCTCTGTTTGCTGACATTAACCGTAGCAGCGAGAAGGCAGCTTTAATGCTCGGAAAGCCTGTAAGAAATAAGCCAGACAACACCTTTCTCTTTGTTAACGACGACCAGCCAATAGACCTGACGAAATCCAAACACAACAAGGCAAGCTCCATGCTAGTGCAGCCTTCCACACCCATGCCACAGAAATATGCTCTTTCTGATATTGCCGATATGGTTAAAGTGCTTCCAAAAGCCACCACTCCAAAACCATCCATACCGTCAAGGATTCCGTCGATGAAACTGGAATCGGATGTTAGGCGCTTCGAGGACGTGTCTGCAGAGGTGTACTCCGTCCACAAGCGTAAAGGCAGACAGTCAAACTGGAATCCACGCCATCTACTTATCCTGCAAGCTCAGTTTGCCTCCAGCCTCTTCCAGACCTCCGAAGGGAAGTACTTGCTCTCGGACCTCGGCCCTCAGGAACGGATGCACATCTCCAAATTCACTGGCTTGTCGATGACTACCATAAGCCATTGGTTAGCAAATGTTAAGTACCAGCTGCGGAAAACTGGGGGGACCAAATTCCTGAAGAACATGGACACGGGCCACCCAGTCTTCTACTGCAATGACTGCGCTTCCCAGTTTAGGTCACCCGCCGCTTTCATTTCCCATCTGGAATCCCATCTCGGGTTCCAAATCAAAGACATGTGCAAAATGCCGGTAGAGCACCAGACGAAGGTGGAGGAGCCGGAACTGTCGAAGGCCCTCAGCATCAGAGCCACAGAGGCTCTAGTCGCCGAGGAGGACATTGACTCAAAATTCAAATGTAAACTATGCTGTCGGACATTTGCAAGTAATCACGCAGTCAAACTCCATTTGAGTAAAACTCACAGCAAATCCCCCGACAACCATTCACAATATGTGGAAATGGACAAGGAGTAGTTTTTCATATTACATCACTTTTTTCCCCCCCTTTTTGCTTTTTTATTTCAACACACGGGTCAGATATTTCAACCATTTTTCAATTATCATTGTGTAGTGTGCATCGTAATGACTTAAAAAAAAAAAAAGAAGAAAAAAAATCATGGATTACAACAAAGACACACTGGTTAGAATTTGTGTAAGGAAACACTAAGAGATACTTTTGCACCCCGCTCAAATGCATCACCAGTAATGAAATTTATTCCTGCTTGAAGAAACATTATTGCTGATGTTTGCATGCAATAGCCATGGCTATGACTACTATTTATTTGTATGATATGTCAAGTTTCAATTGTATTTCAAAGACAAAATAATGACCTAATTGTACTTTACGACCTCTGTGATACAGTGCGCAGCTGTTGAAGCAGGTAGCCTGATAACATGATCACACTCATTGCAGACCTGTACAGTGTATTGCTATGTAAAGATGTTTTGTGTTGCAATGATAGACGAA
>JAVDPK010002006.1:616831-627025 GCA_034780415.1 Cichlasoma orientale
CCCCCCCCCCCCCCCCCCCCCCCCCCCCCCCCCCCCCCCCCCCCCCCCCCCCCCCCCCCCCCCCCCCCCCAAAAAGCACTTTAATAAAAATTTAATCACCAGTTTAGACTCGGATCCTGTACATGACTCAAAAAATAAATTAGACAGTTTGAAAATGAGGATATTTCACATGTAAATATATTTTAGAAGAAAAAAAAACAGCTTGTTTCATGCGACAAGGATAACAAAAAGACAGACGATACCTGTGATACCTGCACCTTTTTTTTACTTATTCAAATAAAGAGTTAACATTTGATAATGCCTTGTATTTTTTTTTTTTTCTTTTTGGGTCCCTTTTTAATTTCATTATGTCCCTGCTTATCACAAGATTAGTGTTACACACAATAATCAGCTGATATCATTCACAATAAGATGATCTAATTTCAGTTTGAAATGTAATTAATTTAGAGCAAAAACTTTCTGGTTGCCAGTAATAGATTTCTTTTTTTTTTTTTCCAAGTATCAGCTGAATATCCGGACCTGCAAAACAACGTGAGCCATATAGATTTATGATATCTTTACGATTCTTTCAAACCACACATAACCTACATAAGACAAAAGGCAGCATCCTCATACAGCATGCCACATTCATTTTTTTTACCTTATGACTTTTAGATACACTTCAAAGATCTTGTTGTCAGACTTTATTGCTTTCCTGTGAATGCGGCTGCTGTTGCTGCAAGATGGTATCATAACAATTAAACATATTTCCTCCAGCTCTATTATTTCAAGGCTATTAAAAATAATTGCCTCCTAAATTCATAAACATTTTATGCAATTCATCTTTTTTTTTTTTTTTTTTTTTTTCCTCTTCAAGCAATCAAGTCCTCAATTACCTCCACCCATCAAATCTCTATTTTATAACGGGCAACTGACATTTGATGGTAAATGGGAAAAAGCACATGGGCACTGTGGTGATTTGAATGCTGTGACACCAACTTGCCCCCTATTGTTGGAAATGAGCAGGCAATCACGTTGTTCATCAGATGACTCCTAATGCAGTTAAAGTATTCAGCTATAATTTCTCCCTGCATTTATAATTACTGTCAAAGACCACACACCTCAGTGAGCAGATTAAAGCTATAAATTATTTAGTGCCTTTCTTCGCCGATGGATCTCTGATTTGTCTGTAGGGCCATTATGTTTTAAAGGAGCAACTTTCTCTCTCTCTCTCTTTTTTTTTTAATTGAAGCAAGCATTGTTCTTAAGCTGCAGCAGACTGCTTTGCAGAAAACCACGAGAATGCTTTTGTTTGTTTGTTTGTTTGTTTATTAAAGTGAGGCTGTGCATTTTGCGACACATCCTTTTTCCATTTTTATCAACAAAAAAAAAAAAAAAAAAATGCATGTTGATTTACTGTAATTCTATCCACAGCAGTTTCCTGCATGTAGATGCAAATTATTCAGAGCATATTTAGGCTACAAGTACATTTTGAAGAATCAGCACAACCTAGTAGAGTCTTACCCAAGGCTAACTAAAGAAAAATGCTGTCATCAGTGCAGCCACACAAGGAAATTAGTTGTCTCTGACCATAATTTGCCACAATAAGTCAAAGTCAATGCGGGATTTATTGTCGGTACACAAAAAGCTTGTACGGCCGTGCAGATGTTTTTAAGGTTAATAAGATTCTTATCGTGCGATCATTTAAAGGTGCATTAAGTGTAGAGACGAGGAAATCAAAACACACATTGTTCTATCTAATATGATACATGATTTATTAAATGCCTGCATACTTTAGGTACCATAATCATCATAATTAGGTGAAATAACCCCATTATTCTTTCAGTGCTTTATACTCGTTTTGGATGCTTGCATACATTAAAGCTGTTCATTGCATCCTACATGTAACGTGTCCTGGCTAATTACAGAACACAGACACACCCGCAGACACGCGCGCAGTTCTGGCTTGAAACCGGTCGCCATACATGTCGCTGACAGTAACGTGCGCGCGCATGGATGCAACACAAACACAATATAGGCTCATATTTGCTGCTCTTCCACATTAGCACTGGGTAGATGGCACAGTGATGAAGCATGACTCCATCCATGTTGCTCTTAAGGGGGAAAAAAGAGAAAAAGTCTGCAGTGGATGCAGTCACACTCTAAATGGAGTGGAGCCAGTTTACTTTATTATTTTCACTATTAATATCATTGATTTTTACAAAAGTTCAGCTGTGAAATTGTTTTGAAATGTTTTAAGGCTTTGCAAATGTCTCACTGTCTGACTCAAAATATCAGAAGTGCTTCTATTATTCCCTCCTTGAAGTTACTTTCTAAAACAGTCCTAATGACTTGGCTGAAAAAAAAAAAAAATCAAATTATGCACATAAGTATACTCGCGTCGCAGATGCAATGAAAACCAACCTTTAGCAAAATTGACGCCAGCTCGCATTTGCAAATCCTTTGTCAATCTGTCATTAAACATGCTATCAAATAATGATAAGTGTACGCTCCTTGCTTGCACTGGCGTGCATCTCGCTGATGCTGATGTGCTGTAATAGGGCAAATGTGCATCAGAATTTGCCTGCTTGGATACACACAAAACATTTACACTGTGCTTGAATTTGCTTCGCCCCGTGCCAGGCAAGCATGGATTCACTTGCATCATCTGGCCTGTAAACCGGAGGTGGCGGGGAGGGAGGAGGGTTCAAAATGTTCATCACACAGCAGCGGCGTAATGACTAGCTCATGTGTTTAATGAAGGGCTTTAGAACTTATAGCTATAATGACCCACATCCTAACTCCCTTTACTCCCATTTATTCTCCCCAAAGTCCTCAGGTTATTACGTCCCTCAGAGAAATCTCCAACAAAGAGCACCGCATCGCTCTATTCCTATCACATATTACATATCAGAACATTTTATTGCCCTACATTGTACTATTGAAGGCATAGTGACATGATATTAGCTTTAAATGTGAAGCAGAAAATGCTCAACACATAAAAGCAGTGGGGGAAAAAAACAACAACATTTCTTAATGCTATACCTCGGCCTTCCTGCTTTATTTCTCTCTTTTTGTGGTTAATAATAAGCTCTAAAATCTGCCTTCTAATGAATTCTACCTCCTGAGAATATGAGCACTGCAAGACAAAGAGTTATGCACGTATGTCTGCTCCCTTACATACATCATATCTTCCAAATAGCCCATAGTCCTCCACTGTTAATGGTGTTGCTTCAAATATGCTAATTAAGCAAAAATAAGTGATGAATGGAATACATTTGATCAATCAAGTAGGCCTAAGCCCCTGGTGCTGCATATTCATTGTACATCATGAATATGAAACCAAAGTCATTTATCAAATATCAGTTGCACATTTGTATCTTATTAATCATACATGCTGAAACTTCTGTCTTGTCAAAAAAGCTGAAGGTTGATGAAGCACTTGCAAAAAAGATTAAACTCAGGGAACTCAGGGTGGTGCTTCAGTTATAATGCATGAGATATTCTGAAACTTTCAGAATCTTAAGCAGTCGGTCCGTCCGCGCTCCTGATAACGCTCAGACGATCTTAAATCTTTGCACATTTGGCTTTTTAAATATTCCCCCCCCCCTCCCCCCCCCCCCTGCCTTTCAGGTCTTACTGCTGCCAATTCTTTGAAAAGGGATCAGTGAGTAATTTTGTTGTGCTTGAGTCATTGTCAGTGAGCCGGGCTTTATTTGGAGCTGTCCTTCAACATGTAAACAATTACAATTTTAAATTTGTATTAAAATTTTGGACTAAAATTTAAGTAGTGCTTTACCTACAAACACAATTAGAGTTTATATTTAATTCATGTTCACAGCACAGTCTTTATTAATATAATGGGACAATATAAACTGTCTCTCAGTGACATTCGTGAAGCAACTTTAGAACAAAAGGCCAAATTCTAATAATATAAATACTGCGCTGAACAAGACTTAAGAAGACCTGTGTGTCTGCTTAATATATGGTGCTAAAAGTGATTTAAAATGCTTGCATATTGCTTATGAATGCTGAAAAGTATGACTTAAAGTCAGCACATTGTGGTAGCTGTAGTAGCAGCAGAAGCCTTTGGCAAAAGTATAAATAAATGACTGAACAAAAGATTATTAAATACATTAAATTCCCTTCATTTTAAACTGAAATGTATTATAATAAACAAAAATGATGCCATCAGTATTTTGCCAAGCTGCTATGTAACAATGTGTGGAGGTTTTCACTGCCATCATATAGTGGATGAGAGAACTAACACTTGATTGCCAGCAGTTCATCAGCGCATCCTTCATATTTTTCACCCAGCCTGCCTCAAGGCAGCGTGCTAGCTCAAATTGAAGCTGACATCTTCCAAATATGAAAGCAACAAATCACACATTTTTATTGGGCTTAATCTCCAGCCTAGCCCCTTGCAGACGTCAGCACAATCATGGACGCTGCTCTAATTCTTGCCGACTGGCTGCTTGTGCCTCCCAAGCATCTCTGGACTCACAGAGAAAAGGGGGGGGGGGGGGGGGGATGGCCAGACATCAGAGACGGGGGGTGACACCTAGGCTTATTAGGAGGCTTTAATATGGTGGTCAGAACATGTGCAACTCATCTAACAGGATTGTGCTTTGAGTAATCCGTGGATGAGCTGTAAATAGATATTATATCTGGAAACATGTTTGATCATATTGATTCTTGTGACAAGTGAGAAGGGAATTTGACTCAGTGGATTATTCAGTTGTTTGAACTCTTAGCAGGAAGTTTGTGGGAAGTATTTTTGAAAAATGGTGACAAGCAATGCAGCTACAATTAAAAAAAATGGAAGACTGGAAGTAAAAGCACATGGGGGATAGATAATAAAATTACTGCCAACGCAGCAAATTTTCTCAGGAAAAAAATTGTCAAGTCCAGAATTTTAACAGCAGGTGGCTTTTTTTTTTCTCCATCCACATAAAAGTCTAACTAAAAGATAAAAAGCCAGATGTTCAACATGACATTTTTTTCTGTTCATAATAATACATAAAGAGGACTTAGTCACCCCCTCCCACACACACACACTTACCTGAATACCAACCTCATTAATTAATAACACAATGCAAAGAAATATTTGCATTGTGTTAATAAATTTAAAAAAAAGTTTCCCCAATTGTACACATCAAAGTCCGTCTACAGCATAGACTGTACATAAAAGATGGATACAGCCGCCGCGATCATTCATTTTGGCTGTTGCCACTATATGCTCATACGGCTGCAACCTGTCCATCGGAGGATAGCGATGCACATAAAAAGTGTTTACCGATGTCACAGCTCCGGTGGAATTATGCCACTTATTTTAGACTTTCACACAATCAGACAGGAGTTGCATCCTGCACTTTAAGAGACGGGCGGGTGCTGACTAAGCCCTCTGGTAGGTGTTGCATCAACTGATAGAAGTTACTGACCCATACCTCTCCACCTTACTAACCGAGCTTGCTAGCGTTAGCTGATAACTTAGCTCTCCGTCTTCTGGTTTTACGGCTGTGGGCGCAATGCTAAAAACATGCGGCTTCAAACAAGTTCTTAAACCAATGTGGCAACTTCCATCTTTTATTTACAGTCTACGGTGTGACCTGACAGCTAGTGTGAGGTGAAGTCAAGTTGTGCCCAGTGACTCTGCCACTTGAATCAGCACCCACCCACACACACAGTATCTCAGAGTGCGTTGCATGTTGATCTTTGGTTTTAAACTGCCCTCCCCGAGTCTGAAATTCATGTGCTTAAACTGTGAAACAGGGTTCAAGTTTATTCAGATCGAATCTTAATATTGTCAAATAAAAATGCATAAAAGTACAAAATTAATGAAGATAAATGGTTCCAGGGTCCAGGGATGTGAAACTGAACTTCCGAAGTACATCCTGAGCTTTAACACCGATAACAGACACTCGGGTTTAGAACAAAACACATCCTAGCAGGAGGCATAAAGATTTTGCTGGGAGCGAGCAGAAACCCAGTCACTTTTTGTCAGATTCTTGCCAATAGAAACCCATTTTTTTGTAAGGCTCTGATACCAGAGAGCGCCAGTGTGCATGACAAGGGGATTTCAAAGATAAACTGAACTAAACACTCAGTGCCAGAAGGTGCAAGATTACAACTGACTACAGCTTCCTGTAGAACCAGGCACTCACAGATGTATTGTTGCAGTCATTTCCAGCCTAATGTTAGCTACAGTGTAGCCACTCACACCTGTGAAAAGAGAAGTACAGCCCAGACCCTGCTGTCAACAGCTAGCAGGGCAGACTTTGACTCTTTCTGTAATTTACTCATCAATATGTTACTTTTTTTTTGTTGTAATATTATGGTTACTGTTTGTTTAAAAGGGTTCCTATGATAAATGTTACCTAGTTTGTTGCGGTAGCTGTTGATACCTTGAGAACTCGAGAAAACCCGAGCTTTGGGACGCTGAAACAAGTTGTAAATATAACATTAACATGGTGCAATCATAAAAATAAAATTAAAAACATACCTGATATAAACTTGGCTGGTCTCCGCTTCAAGTCTCCCCAGCCACTGCTGCCCCCACTTTAAGTGCAGCTGGTATTTTTAGATCGCTGCTCGGAAGTCCTGTTTTGATGACTCGGACTTGCGTATCTACAGGATCGTGTCCGCTGTGTCAAAATTGTGGTCTTTCAACGTGGATTTAAAATTGGGGAGGGGGTGCGGCGTGGTGATTGAAATCTGGTGAGCAGGGTGGGCGGGAAACAAAGTTGAAACAGCGATTTCATTTCTCCAGCCAAAATTGATCTGAGTCATATGCAGACAAATGTTGGTGGTGTTTCCACAGTAGTGGTCCAGTCAGACTGTCTCTGGATTATTGCAATGAAGTTTGACTGACAACTTATTTGGTTGTTAAATGGTTGTGTACAGACAGCCACGCAATCACTAGCATTATTAGAGCTCCTTTTGTAAATATCAACAGCATACTGATGATATTTATGCTCATCTATCTGTTAATTATGTCTCATTTGTCCCCTGGTAAACTTACCATATCTGGACCTCCATCTAGCATCAGTATTACAAACCAGCGGTGCGACTGAAGCAGCGCCTGGATCATCGAACTTATTACGATAAAAGACCGACTCTGGAGTTCGAGAGTTTCAGTCACACTGGGATTTTTTTTTTTTACTCCACTTTATTTCTCTTGTCTCAATCCAAAATATTTTGTTTATTTAATTTTGTTCTAACAGATAAAAAGATCACACAAAACAACTCTTGTACGCAAACTTGAGCTTGCTAAAAAAAGCCCAACAGATATGATGAACTTTAATTGTGGAACATGAAAACTAAATGTTGAGGAAAAAGCGATCAGCTGATGGTTATTCAGTGTTGAATAACTGCGTGTCCTGGCCAAAGAGTTATTGCACCGTGATGGTGTCATTGTGGGCTTCGCAGATGAAGTCGTTTCTACTGAAGTTTTTTCCTTGGGTGGCTGAGAAGAACTCTGCATTGACAATCCGACTCTGGGAGATTAATTCGCGGTGCACAGCCGTTCTCTTGGTTATTCTCCTGACCCGATGCACCGCCTTTAGGCTTTGACACCGCAAACCACTAAAAACTCCTGCTTGGGCTCCGGGTCATAGCTGGAGTTCCAGCTTTCATCACCGGGGACGATTCGACCTGAAAGTTGAACCTGTTTCACACAGAAGTTGATGTTTGTTCTCGGCTCATATTTGAGGTGTGCGGTGAAACTGCAGCCGAGCACATGCGAGAGGTCAGAAGTACGTTCGCAAGGAAAGATCTAAAAACAGAAGCTGTGCTGGAGGTGGTCCAGACGTCCACAAAGACATAACTGAAGGGGCCGGGCAATCCAGGTACAGCTTTTCTTTCATTATTTTAGGGGTGGAGGATCTTTAGATGCTAAAGTTCACCAGTTTGTTGCTGACATCAGCTTGAGTATGGCTTTAAAAGCAAAGTTGAGTTTGATGGAAATGGTCAGATGAGCTGGCAGACGCTAAAATACTCTGTTGGCCTGACAGTAGCTTGGGGCTGGGTGACAATACTCTTACTACTAGGAACAACCCTCTTTTATGTATTTGAAAGGTGGGTTCAGTACCACAGAAGGGCTGTGGAGATTCAGCTAAGTCTCGAAAACTATGAAACCAGCAGCTGTGTTTTAAGATTTTCCGAATTACACATACGAGCCCGACAGAAACAGCGCAACATCTGTTTGCTCATTTATGTGTCAGACACAAAACATCAGACATGACTGATCTCACTTTGACAAAATGTGGAAAATGATTCATATCGCCACTGCTCTGCGGCAATCAGAATTACACTGATTGGTCCGAGGGGAAATTACATTTCAAAACAAAGTGACACATTTGTTGCTGATTGGCCCAGATGGGGGCATTTTGGGTGCAAAATTGCTATTATTTATTTTTACTAATATTAATTTTTAGAAAGCTGATTTTTTTCTCCCACACATTATAGAATATTGATGCTTTTTATCATTTCATTTTTATTGACTTTCAGCTGCAAGCATTTTAATATGGCACAGTGAGATATAACATTTATAAAAATCCAAGGAAACAGCCTGGAAAGAATTTGACTGTCAGCGCTGTGCGAGGTTGTCCTCGCTGTAAGCTAACAGCCGGAATCGGAGGGGATTGGATTCGGGCCCCTCAGACGCCGTCAGGAGAATTCGGGGTTTGTTGGCTCTGCCGCAGCCAGCCGTCAACAAGGGCACGGGAATGCTTTCTCTTTGCCACTGTACATTCGTAGGCTAGCAGGAGCGTTTTCATTCCTTCTCTCTCCTAGTCCACATTTTTTCACGAGGAACATAAAGTGTTCACACCTTTCTATTAATGCACCGCTTCCCGACTTGCAGCCTTGTTAGTCCTAAAGCCAGAAACACTTATTCCTCTCTTGTATTCAGCTAGAATGCAATTACAGCTGCTACTACCTCATACTGTAACTACAATGACCTTTTTGATTGACAAGCAATTTCACAATCTGCTGCTCTGTACGTGTACTGTAACAATATGGGCCTAACTCTAGCCAGATGCACCGCAGTCACACTTGTAGTGACCCTTAAATAGTAAAACCATGAATGTGTAACAAGGTACTACAATATCTGACATAGCTGTACTATTTTAACAAGTGAATGTTCTCATTTCCCCTTGTCTATCAGTAAACTTGAATGGATAGTGGCCAAGAGGGGGATGGGTTGATGGATAGATGGATGGAGGGCTGGGGGGGGGGGGGGGGTGCATACAGAGCTCTCCACCTCTTGCCCTCCTCTGCTGTCATCTGTTGCCCCACAGCAGGCCAGAGGTTGTTGGCGTTTTGCTCACTTGTAATCCGTCTCACTGTCTGGCTGCCGGCTCTCGGGTCACCTGCCACTCAATTTGACATGAATCAGCATTGACGCCAGCAGATTTAAGCTATTTCTCTCAGCCTGTAAACAAGCCTAGGTCCGTCGGCCTCAAGCAAAGTTTGGAAAAAAAAAAAAAAAGCCTTCACCACCTATCCAAAAACTACTGAATTTTGTCTAATGACCCATAAGAGCATGAGAGAGCAAGCATAAGAATATGGTTAGACGTGTTTTGTTTTTTTCTGTGATACAACTCCAGTTAAATGTGATGTGACAATCAGGATGTGTTAATGTGACGTGACACGCTGCTGCAACTCACTTTTCCTGGCCCAGATTAGGACACAGCCTCAGACTGAGAAGATGCATTGTTATAGCAGCGAATCTCCCATCAACCTGACTGACACTGCGGTGTGACGATATATGGCAGGTTTATTGAATAAAAATTAAATGTTGTTTATGAGTTTCTTTTGAGGATAACACAGTCAGATACGAACCAATCATTAATGCGTCTCTGATCAGTTGTTTTTCAGGATATGCCGAAAACATTTTCTGGAGACTATAGTTATGAAATTAAAGGTACCCTGTAAACAAATAAAAAAGTGAAGATGTTAGAAAGGAAATGTTTTAAATGCACCAAGTCTCATGTTGTTTTTCAACATTTTCTTTTGTTAAATATATACTCACCGGACACTTTATTAACCTGGTCAATTGCTCGTTAATGCACATATCTAATCAGCCAATCACACGGCAGCAGCTCAGTGCATTTAGGCATATAGACGTGGTCAAGATCATAGATATATATACATAGATACCTCGTTGACTGCTTCGGCCCGCTGATGCGACGTAACTGTGTGTCCGCCATATTG
>JAVDPK010002006.1:633779-684019 GCA_034780415.1 Cichlasoma orientale
AGATAGATAGATAGATAGATAGATAGATAGATAGATAGATAGATAGATAGATAGATAGATAGATAGATAGATAGGCTGAGTTCTGTTGATCAGTCACATTTGAGCAGGCTTTGGTTCCATTGGAGCTCAACTACAGAGATCCTGTTCACTTTTTATTACCACCATTGTACTGAAATTGGCTGCAGTTCACCAAAAGGCCAGTCAAATACTCCTCAATGAATAGAAGTGAATGGAGCTAAATGGCTAATATAGTTATTTACACCTGGATTACATACATCTGGCCTGAAATTAAACAATAACCCACTAACGTCCGGTTATTTCTCTTACAGGGAAACCATTTTTGCTAATTAAATGCTAGCATTTTGCATTCTAAGTATTTACAACACGATGCGGTGCCTCAGTGTCGCCGGTTTCCAGCCATAACTACATCAGATGTTACGAGTGCGGTTAAATAAAACCAGAAACTTACACGCGTGCACGAGAAGCAGCCGGTTGACTGTTGACACGTGGCCGCTGCTTCTTGTTTGACGTGCGGAATCAAAATGTTGAATGGCGTAAAGTGAGTCGCGGTGCTGTAACATACCCAATACTCGCGTGGTATTTTACAACAATCAAAATCCCTTAAAAATAAAATAAAATAAAAAAATGGAACTGTAGCTAATATTTTCTAAAAATGACCCCATGAGAATTACACTCTCTATTTGCATGCAGAACATGTGAAGAGGGGAAAAAAAAGCAAGTGCAACTTAGAGAAAGAAATCTTGTAACCACCACTGTCTGCCAATTTATTAATTATTAATGAATTCATTACTTAATTATTTATTTTTTTTAAATTGGTGGCCATTCTTACACCACGGAGCGGGATGTCTTGTCCAAGATATCTGCTGGCTACACTAAATATAAGAGGATTTGCTCCCAGATTGATTAGTAGCATAGAGTGTATTGTAAAAGATGAAGTCACCCATTGATTAGTGAGGTGTCATTGTGAAGCCTTGAACAGAGTGTTCTTGCTGCTGCCCTCCTGGTGCTTTGAAACTGGAAGCAAAGCGTGGATCTGCCTGAGTACCCATGTGGTAGTGATTCAACAATCACGAGGCCGGCCCACGCTAAAGCCCCGCTTTTATCATCTTTGTTTCGCTCTGTAATTTACAAAATGAACATCATGTTGTAGTCACTAAAATCTGAGACCAAAAATACATGAGAAAAGTGTTTGCTGAGGTGATGGAGGAGGGGCTGTTTTACCATAGACTTTTTGCCAGAGGAGTCCCCCCCTGCTGGCTATTAAAAAGAATACAGCTTGAAGGCTTTTCCCATCACTCATATACAGTCTGTGGTAGGTAGGTAGATACAGTACTGTGCAAAAGTCTTCAGCGACACGTTTCTTTATATTTTGCAAGGAGAAGGGGAAATAGGTGCAATGATTTTTTTTAAAATATGTGTAAACATACATAAAATTGCAGTATAAAAGGCAAAAACACAATTATAAGCTTAAAAGTCATTATTTGTTATGACCGCTGTTGTACCTCTCTCCTGACCTCCTCCATCCATACTAACAACAACTTGAACCAAATTTTCCACGAGACCTGTTGCCTGAATTTCAGTCCAGTTCTTGTGTAATTAAGTTGACCTCTTTACGTATTTTCTCCCTGTTTCTCCTCCTTAAGAACGGCTTCTTGACAGCCATCCTTCCACTCATCCTGATGAGGCTCTAGTAAACAGTAGATGGATCAGGTGAAGGGTCAGATGCATCTCTCAGGTCCTATGTCAGGTCTTTGCTGGATTTTTTTCTATTTCTTAAAGACATGACTTTCAGATACTGTTCGACTGCTGTAGACAGTATTTTTAGGCCTGCCACTTCTTCTTTTGTCCTCCTCTTGTCCAGTTTCCTCAATTTTTTTTAAGGACATGAGTACACCATGAAAAGATATGCCAAGTTTTCAAATATCAGCATATTTGATGATCGCTTTGTTAGTGCAAAAATACTATTTTATGTCAGTCAAACTGTTTTATCTTTACCATTTTGCTTAGTCAGCTAAATAAATGGGAGCAAATTACGTGTTTTTGCAACAGGTTGCTAGAAACAAAGTGCCTAAAAATATAATTCAAAATTGGTTCTTTGCTAAGTCGTCTGTTGTGTGTAGACACAACACTGGTTCATCCCTTGAGTTAGGTGCCTTTTTCTGCTTGAATGATTCATACGTTAATGTGAAGTGGTTTAACATTAAAAAAAAAAACAACAAACCCGCTAGAATGAACATCAAAGCAGCCAATGAACATCTTGAAAGACCTTCAGAAAGCCTAAAAAATTAAAAACAAAGTCTGGAAACAAATATAAATAAATGAGCAGTGACTCAACACTTCAGAACTTTCACAGTTCTACAGATAGATAGATAGATAGATAGATAGATAGATAGATAGATAGATAGATAGATAGATAGATAGATAGATAGATAGATTCCCCATTTGCAGCTACAATGATGCTAATTATTCATAAATTAATAGGGTTAAGAAAAAGTGCCCTCTGCCATCATCTCTCATGCGAACAGACTGACTGAGAGATGTGATGGCTGACATCCCCTGGCAGAGTGCAGATCATTTGTCCGCAGGAACAGGGGCTGCTCAGTTCCAAATGCCATGGTGTGCGGTGCCCAGACAATGGGCTCAATGCTGGGCTATTATCCCCTGTGTCAGCAGGGATTGGCCTCCCATTTGAAGAGGTCCACTCGTCTGCATCCATGCCACTTTGAGGAGCATCATTAGGTGAGGCTGTCAATTTCCAACCTAGTGTTATCTGGATACTATAAATACCGTGCATCATCCCTGCTTATATTTGCCTTCATACCATCCGTACAGCTGCCTGCAGTCCAGAGCAGATGATCCGCTCTGTGCAAAATCATCTGTGCCATTTGTTTTTAATCAAAATGGACCATATAGATGAGTCTGCAGCTAATTATAGCATAAATACATCTTTTTTTTTTTTTTGCAGGAAAAGTTTGCATATTGCACATCAGCAATACGCCATCACCTTGTTTGGATGTTTATCACTCTGTTTTCTCACTCTGTTAATTTTAACGCGGTCTCCAGCGTGGATGATGACAGCTGACCAGCGCTGTACTGTAAAGCTGATGTACATCAGTGTAAATAACTCTTATGTTGATCAACTGCCAAACTCACAGCAAGATTTGAGCAGGTAAATACTGCTGAATGTATAGTGAACTTCACGTCACACTGGATTTCTACTACCTGATCAAAAGGGCCTGTGAAGGGCCAAGACAGGCTTGGACCATCATTAGTCCATAGTGAGGTTGCAGACTACTAGTAGCTATCGCAGCTCATGGCCAAATTGGCTGGATGTCAATCTGTCTGTGTCTTGTGAGGTGTTAAGAAGCCTAATGATGTCTGGTCTTGCCTGCTCCATTGTTTGGATGCTGATCTTCTTCTGTAGGTGAGGTAGGTGACTGAATTTAACTGGACTATAATCCAACACAGAGCAAATGTGAGAGGTTTTTTTTTTTTTTATCGGTGTTAAATGGCATTCTGGTGAGCATATGGCCGTGCCTTGGTGTACAAATGGCAACACGGGAAATCAAACTCGTGGGATTTACTGTGGAGCCTGAAAAATTCTCATTAACGTTTAAATTTTGTAATTTAGAGAAATGAGCCAGAGGAAGAGAAGGAAGGTAAAAGCGGATTTAATATTGTAATGTTTTGTTTGCAGAGATTTATATATGATGTTATTTCCTGACACATCTCTTACTCATTCTTTTGGCTTGTCTTTAAACCTCCCTTTGGCATTGCCAGACTAAGTTATGTGGATTGCCTGTGAAGATGTGATATCTTGGAAGCACTCAGACTGCCCCCAGAGAATTGGCCTGTAAACCATCATTAGCGAGTAGAGAAGTGTAAGTCTTTAAAATGTTAGATCCAGCTGACGTGCCATATAACCCTTTTTATTCCCAGTGACAAACCAAACCATCTAAAATCATGTATAATTATGCTGCGGCAAATCCAATTTACCCCCTTAGAATGTGTTTTTTTTTTCCCTAAATAAATGATTTATAGATACAGAAACATAAAGCATCTGCAATATTTCACATAGAATATCGCTGGATTTTAATCTCAATTCCACTTGTGCCATGCAAATGAGAGATTAAATTTTAAGTGATTTGTTTGAATGATTTTACATGTGATGTATTTTGTCCGGTAGAACTAGTAAAAGCAGCGAGATTTGTACCATCTTTTTTCATATATATGGACTTAAAAAGAAAAAAAATACCCTGACTTTTGATGCAGTCAGGGCAAGACGGAATTTCATATTTAGCTTTGACATCTTTGACAATTGGGGGGGAGAGAGCGAGAGAGAGAGAGAGTCAACCTTCACAACTTTCAAGCGCACATAAAACTTAGATCAGTTGTATTTTTAAAGGTGCTAAGGGAAGTCACCACACTCAACTGAATCAACATTTCAAAGTCTTCATGGAGCCCTTGACTTTTGTGGCAGATCACAGAGGAGTGGATTGGCAAGGCTCATTTACATTGTTCAGAAATGTGCGGCTGGTCTGTCTTGAAAAGAAAAATACCCTTTACATGGCTTAAATGTAACCTTTTGTCTTTTACTCCACCGGGGGAAAAAGTTTGAACAAAATAAAGTAGTTGGGAGCTTAAAAGCACTCATAAATAAGGTGTTACATACATATATACATGTAAAACAAGAATAGGACAGATGGAGGTGTTAATTTTCCCTTCTTTTTTTTTTGCCCCCCACTCCTCTTATTAATGTCATTTAAAAGTACGCGAGCTCTTAAAATGAAAAAAAAAAAAAAAAAGAGAAGAAATGTGAGTGACTCTTTCAGCAAGCCAGATCTGTGGACCTGTCAGTTGATTAGTCCTCTTGATTACCATTTATAAGAGGCCCCAGCGCTCTATTATTTGCATTCCTATTTAGCCATGATTTTGCAGAGGGCACACCGTGATTAAACTTGTCAAGAGGCCTGATTGACAGGGTCAAATCTTCACATTCCATTCTGCTGAAATGAGGAAAAAAAAAGAAAGTAAAATAGAGACTGGATGTGTCAGCTTCCCTTTCCTTTCTTTTCCTTTTCCTCTCCCAAGCTCAGCACACTCCCCCATTCTCTCCCTCCCCTTCTCTCCTTTTTTTTTCCCCTGCCTCCCTCGCTTTCCCCTCTCACAATCTCGGCCAGGAATGTTTTAATTTTAGGGATAGATTCTGCCTGTCAAGCGAGGCTGGATGGCCTGTAGTTCAGACGATGAGATGTGATGGGTGTAAAACAATAAAAAAAAAAAAAAAAAGAGTAGGAGAGATGTGAGAGAACAAAGAGGAAAAGAGCTCACTTTATTGGACAGATTTAATTACACTGAATAGAGATTAAGGCAGGCAATCCACTGAGGTGTGAAATTAACCCTTGATTACTGATGAAGCTCTGAACAGAGGCTGAAAACAACATTTAAAAAAGATTGACCACTCAGCAGCAATAATTATTTCAGATATCACTTTTTTTTTTTTTTTTAAAACATCTGGACAGGTAAAGCCTGCATACATAAATGAAGATGGGAAACTACATTATTAACAGGGCTAAAAACACTAAGAGAAAAAGACGTGACATGATCTGAAATCCAGCAGCTTGCTTGCAACAGAGATTACTAACCTTTCTGTTCGGCCGGGCTGTTTCCCTGGAGGGGAATGGGGGGGGGGGGCCGCAGAAGAAAAAGAAACAATTAAAAATGCAAAAATGAGTTGATGCAATCTGCTCACTCTAAACGATGCTGTGGACTCATTCTGGTGAAATCTCGAACGCATCACTGCATTAACCGCATTTAGAGAATGGACGGTTGTGATGTGCGCCTAACTGAAAGAAAGGATTTTCAAAATAAATTACTGTAAGCAGCTTAAAATATTTAGTTCATTCAAATACCTCCAATAACTCTCGCCTCTTTGCTGTAATTCACAGAATGCACTTAAACAAAACCACACAAACCCTTATCTCGTGCAGCGCATTTCAAAACAAGGAATAAAAATGTTCATATTAGGAAACAAGTGTTTTTCTCCTGCACTGAAATTCAGCCAGGTGCTCTCCCTCCACACTATCAATATTCCCCAGAACGCAGTCAAGAAAAAGGGGAGCACTTCCTACTGCATGTTTTGATAAATAAGGTTACAAAATTCTTTACAAAAAAAAGGTAAAAATAGGCAAAAGAAGAACAAAAACATAATTCAGATAAACACAGTTAAGCCAGTGAAACAGCACAAGAATCACTCGCGAATGCAGCCCGAGCCAAGCACAGTGTTGTTTATTCATCTTACTATCGCCACACATTATCAGCCAGCCATCCAGGAGGGAAATGGGACATCCTCTTGTTCAGACCTGATGTTCACAACTCAGAGACAGCCAAATGCACTGCCCCGACAAGGCTAGCTGTTCGTATAATTAGCAGTAATTAATGAAGAGAAAGAAAAGACTCGTTTGTATTTTAAATGATCTTAAATGATCCCATTAGCACTTGTCATAGTCCTGTACACTAAACAGCGTGAGTTCAATTAAATTTTTTTTGTCATATTAAAGTGGTTTTGTGATGCCACTTTTAAAATCCTTTTTGCTCTGACTAATGCTGCCCGTGCCGTCGGCTTCCGGGCCCGGGAGCTGACATTGTAAACATTCTGGGATGTCCACACTGCGTTTTTATGATTGTTTTCTCCGGCACACTCTGCATTGCCTCTTGGAGAGAGTCTTCAGCAAAATGTGCAGTGCTGGGTAGCTAGCTTAAACACCACTGTCTACTTCTTATCCCTAACTGTGCGTGCATGACAGCATGCATACAATAAAATATGTACCCTGTCTTGTACATTTCATTCCCGGTGCTGAACGGACAAGGGAGGAGGACAGAGAGGAGAAATAAAGTGCCATAATGAATCTAAAAGGCATAATTCATTCTGATCAAACGCACTCAGGGATGAGTCATGCTCCGGTGAACCCTTCTGACCACTGATGGGTCTACAGCAGGGAAGAGGATGAGGCGGGATTGACGAGCACACATAAATTCTAATTATTCCCAATGTATGTGATCCTGCAAATGGCCATCCTCACAGTGGTGGCCGGTGACGGTTTCCTCTAACAATTCCCCCTCTCAACCCTCCCACCCTTCTCAAAATGTCCCCTCAGACTTTTTATGAAGAGCTCTGGCTGTAAACCTGGGACAGGGGCTATAGAGCAAAAGGAATAAAAGCAGCAGGTTGTGCAGGTGATACAGAAGGGAGAAAAACACACCGGCTCCAGCTCGGGTGCTGGGGAAAGAAAGGTACGATGATCAATTAATCCAAGCAGTAATTGGATGAGTGTGTATGTAAAGCGGTAATGCTGTAATGAAAGTCATCCATTGTGCACATTCTTTCCCTGGCCGGTGAACCATCCCCCTCATCATCCTCTGGATCTCAGGTGCTTAGCCATGCAAATCTGTCTGACAGCCCAGTACATCTCTGTCTGCCTAATTGGACAGTATAGAGTTGTTTATGGATATTGCAGACATTTAGGACTCAGTTGGGGGCTGCTCAAAAATCATTAGCAAACGGCCCCTGTTACTGGACTGTCAGCTCCACTTCACCAACGTCAAAGCGCCGCGATAAAAAAAAATGATTATCTCTGTCAACAACGGGGGAAGCCTCTTTTTTAAAATGGAACAGTATACTTGCTGAACAGTCAAACATGTGCTCGCGAAATGAGAGTATCTTGATTCTAACAGCTTGTTAAATCACTCCCACCACTAGTTTTTGATGTGTAAGCGAGGTAGTGTTCTTTTTAATTAGAAAACACTCCATCTGTAGAATCTGCAGTGGTGGATATTTACGCCACATGCGATGTCTAAAAATAAACTTTCCGTTCTAATATTGAGTTTTAGTACCGTTTTCATTTGCTTGTTATATTTATTATCATATTTTCAAGCCACTTTTTTGGGAGTCTGCAGACTTAAAGCTGCTATAATCAGAATTTCTTCATGACATGAAACAAATGTGTGACAAAGAGGTTGTGACAGAGCTGAGAATTATCACCTGTTCCTGCAGTTCTTTCCTCGCTGTTATGAAGACGTCTTTCAGGTCATTGCTTTTCTGGTTTTCTGCTCCACATTTTTGATCAGCGTTATCACTATTTTTCAAAAATATTTCATAGACTACAGAGATTAAAGTTCATTAGTATAATTAGCCCTAATAGCTGAACAAAGATCAAAGGAGCAAGACTTTTTTTTAAGCTATGCTAACTGCTCTGCGAGGCTGCTAGACATGCACACAAGGTGACAATGCTAACATGTTGATGTGTTAGCAAATACAACCAGGTTTTTTATTTTAGCTTACCCTATTAGCATATCAACATTTGCTTATCAGCACTTTACACAAAGTACAGCTGAGCCTGATGAGAATTTCATTACATTTTCAGGTATTTTAGCCAGAAAACAAAGAACTGTTGGGGGCGACTAGAATTTGTTTTCTGGGGACCTGGAATTTGGGGCAGCACGGTGCTATGGTGGTTAGCACTGGGGCCTTCTCGCCTGACAGCACGGAGATCCCAGGTTCCAGTCTAGTTTGGAGCATTTCTGTGTGGAGTTTGCATGTTCTCCCCGAGTCTGCATGGGTTCTCTGCGGGTACTCCAGCAGAAAATCCACCTTAGGTTAACTGCCAATTCTATAATTGGCTGTAGGTGTGAATGCGAGCATTAATGTTTGTCTGTCCGGGGTGTACCCTGCCTCTCGCCCTGTGACAGCTGGAGCGGGCTCCAGCCCTCCTGCGACACTGAATTCGATAGAAGCTGGATGGATGAACCAGTCTATATATCAGTCTATCCAATGGCTGTCGAGATATTTCACTCGAAACAAAAATGTCAACGTCATTGTGGCGCTGGACAAAAATCATCCTCTTAGGACCGTGTCTGAACAAAGTGGTGAACAGACAGAGTGACATTTTCAGATTACCCCCAAGTGTCTATAAATGAAGTAAACACACACACAGGTAAACAGTTTGGTTCAGTGCAGAACAAAGACTTTCTCTACCATTGCCTTGATTTTTGTCCTTTTGCCAAAACATAAAATTCCCCTATTGTATGTCAGGGAGCGCTGTGCTCCCTCTAAGCTCCCTCTGGCTTCAAACGCGAGCTGCAGGTTTGGCTTATGAATGTTGAAATTGAAGGCACTCTGATTTGCATGGCTGAACATGGTGAGGCAGGGGAACAGGTCAGAGGGACTCCAGACACAAGCTTTTAGAGGGATGAGGCCATGCCAGGCTGCACAGAGGTGATGCGCTCATTCCACTGATGTGACCTTACACATGGCGAACAAAAGAGGAGCTACAGGGCTCTGCTAAGATCGCACCTAACAGATGAATGCGCGCTGCCGTAAACATCACAGAGTACGCTGCGATCGCTTTGATTATTCATAAAAGATATTTATTAGCGTTCATTAACACAAAGCCATTTCAGCGACAAACCTTCAGCCGGCAGTAATGGCCGTGTCATCAAGCGGTCTTCCGTTTTTGCAGAGGAACTGTTTCATCATTGCACTTATCTCTGTCGGGATGCAAATGTACTGGACGATTGATCGGAGTGACCACAGCCGAAGACTTTACGCAGTGCACAAAAACTGGTGACAAGACAAGGGTAAATTCGGGAGGTGGTGCTCAATTTAACTCTTTTTTCCCCCTGTCTCATTCTGTCTGCCCCCCTCTTTCTCTCTACAGCTCTTTAAACTATTCCATCTTTATAACTGAGCCAATCAATGGCAAACCAGTGTCTATTGTCTGTTCTGTGCTCAGGCCACTGCCCTCCTACAGCACCCCCCATTACAGAAATGTTTCTTCCCATCAGTGCCTTTACTTATCACTTCCCGGGTGACATTGAACTTCCTATGCCCCGGCCGCCGAGACACATCTCTGAACTCACACAATTACTCTTCATCCCCACTAACAATTTAGTAATGAAGTATTGATTTCCAGATTCCACTCTTATGGATGATATTAGATTTTGTTTGATAAACTGTGCCTGGGCCTCTAATCTGCACTGTCCCTTTTCCCACTGTCTGTAAAACAAAGTGCCACTGGAGAGATAATGACCAGGGAACATCGATGAACTCATTTCATCAATTTGTAACACTTGACAATGAAAAAGGGCAGGCATTTTTCAAGCAGCAATGTCAAAGTTTATTGCTCTGGGTACGGTCTTATTGGAAGCCAGACATCTTGAGCAGCATTCAGTTCTAATTTATGGGCCCCAATGTGCCAGTTACTTTTAAAGGAAATGTTTGGATACTGGGAGGATATTAGTGTTGCACCTGGGTTGTCTGATTCTCAGGGCCACCGGGGATTCATGTGTCATGTTAGAAAATACAAAAACAGCAGAAGAGACGCTGAGACTCTGCCTATTTGCAATGCAAGAAAACGCTGCTCGGGACATAAATCATGCTGAGGCGTTACATGCAAGTCACACATGCATGGATGCAAGGGCCACATAAATGCTTGAATTCTAATGTTCTTGCTTAAACTGCGCTCTCAGAATATTAAACGCACTATAACCAACAGCAACAAATAAGTGTTAAGGTAAAAAAATAAATGCATCCTCTATTGATGGAATTTTTAAGGTGAGCTCTCTGCAGGTCTGAACTCAGAGACTTTATATCAAAGATGGACAAAGCCGCTGCGATTTTTCAGGACTACTGTTTTGGAATCTTGAGTTTTGAATTTTGGCTATTGCTATCTTGTTTTTCTGGAGCCAGCAGTGACCGTGTTTGGATAAGATGCAGAGAGCTAAGCTAAGGTGAATTCACAGGCACAGATGCCTGGTAACTAGTGCTTAGTGACACAAACATGAAATAAGAGGATTTCACTGGGTGTCTTCATGGAAGACAGTCAGTGCAAATCAAGGGGCGACATGCAAGAACTGCAGTTCCTTTTTTCGCCAGCTACTTAGCGCTAAGTGTTGGTGCAATGCACCAATATAGCATTAAGGATGCAGCTAGCTAACCAAGTTTGCTAGTTTAGCAATAGCGTAACCATCCAGCCACTTATCTAATTATAGTTACTTCTAGTTCCAAATAAAACCAAGATGGCAGTGGTCATCTTTTATATACAGTCTGTGGTAAGTCATATTATCTGTCAGATTATTCTTCAAAAGGGTTTGTTGTGCACATTTAAGATTGCAAAAATATTACCTGTCTAAGAGCAGCTGCTGACATTAATTTAGTTCAAGGCACTGCTGTAAAGCCTCAAAGAACCATCCTGCTTTGGTTACTTATATCCTTTGGAGATGGGCTTCTCCACAATAAGCCCTGCTTTCCCGAGACACCTTTATGAAACACGGAAACACCCCTCTGGTCATCCATGACACCAAATTAGTCTTCTATGTTCAATAAAGGTCCCAGTAACAGTTCATTCCAGTTGAAGCACAATTGCTTGCCCTATGGAAAACTAAGAAGTTACAAGTTAAGATGTCTCTCCCCTGTTTGTTCTGCAAAATTGTTTTTTTCTTTATAACTTCACCTCCCTAAATCTCGAGAAGTCATGCAGCTCTTTTGTAAATTTTTAAACTTGCATTATCATTTTAAATGTACGAACATGGTGCATTTCTGTAAGCTCAATAACCCAAGCATCGTTTTCTTTACTTCGCTGCGTGCTCCTGCGCAGATAATTTATCTGCTGCAAAGTCAAATCATTTATTTCCCCTCATTCATCCTGTTAGAATGAGAGACCCGAGGAAGAACAGCCAATTTAGACCGAAAATCCCAGTTCAGCCCAGGGTAATCTGATTTCTCTGCTCCCCAGAAATCTGCATGTATAGTGCTTATCAACTGGATTACTGGCAGGTAGGAGGAATAACCCAATTTGAGGTTACTTGTTTCTCTGTGTGTAGTATTCAATGTCACATTGCATTAGAGGATGAGGGCTATTGCTTTTTGGAATTGATACGTAACTTCCTTGTTCCTCCTTTCCCACATGGAGATCTTCATTCATTTACATGTTTTGCTTTTTTTTTTTTTTTTTTTTTTAACATGTGCAGCAAGCAGATTTTCTTAAATTTCTTAAAAGGATTTTAATAAAAGGCACATTGTCCAGACTCCTTCTACTTTTATCTTTTTGAAAGCAGCACCATTTCTCCTCTTCTTTCTTGCCATGACACGTGGTGGAAGTGACAGATCTGAGATGGGTTTACGGGGTGGGACACCACCTGTATGTGGGCCCACAATAATTCCACATTGGCAATAAAAGACCTGCCCTGCTCCAGGACTCCCACCCTCCCCATTTGCCGATATTAGGGTCCGGTATTGTGGTAATGGATGACCACTGTCCATGGACTCATCACCACAGAGGTCAATTCACCTTAAACCAGAGCATCACTCCCTCCAAGGTGATTATTGATTAAGGATGACTCCCCGGTGTAGACATGGAAGAAATTATTCTCCGGGCCCAATCACTGCTCATCTTTTTTTTTTCTAGCGAGGGAGACCTTGCTTAATGTATAAATACTGGGTTGGGACACTATTCCCTCACCTACTGAGTGACTATAAAAGAAACGGAGTGGAAACCATCAGGGATGCAGGGAGCCATGTCAGTTTCCTTTAGACACAGTCCTCCTAATATCTTTTAAAGGAAACAATCATCTTTCCTGATGAACCAAAATGTCCTGTAGCCGCCAAGGTCAAGTACACACACACACACAGACAGACACCGCTACAGTGAATGCATCATGTGTTCAACTGTGCATTGTGTCTGTTTATTTTCCCTGTAGTCTACAACGGGGTACGTTTTGATCTCAAGGTCCTGAAAGGAAGATACTTCAAAAGAGCCTTTTGCACAAAAGTGGTGACAAGAAATAACACATTAACATCTTAATACAGCCTAAAGGCAGATCTAAACTGTTTGTCACATAATGGAAGCTAATATTACCCAGTATGTAGCCAATTCATATTGTGTATCAGAACATGCTGTACTATAGAGTATTTATAACAGCAACTGATCTTTTGAGGCTTTCATAACTGGTTTTTGACCTGATTTCTATTGATAATAGAACAACATACAACAACAGTAATAAAATCAGTATAGCTAAAAATCATATACAAAATATCATGAATGTTCTAGTCTTGACCGCTCACGTGAGACTAAAAGCCACATTTTAAGCCTGCTTCAAGCATTTTACCTACCTCACATCCATTGCCAATTTAGGATCACCAATTAGCCCAACGTGCGTGTTTTTGGACTGTGATTAGAAGCTGACTCAGATGCGGGGAGAGCAACTGTGGAGTAATCTCCACACTGTTAGTGGCCCCTGCCGGGATTTGAACCGGGAACCTTCTAACCCCTCCACCATGGCGCTGTCCGGCCTTATTTTGAAATGGGTTTGAAGTTGTTTTTTTAAAGCTTTTTTGGAAGTTAAACTGGTACAGTAGGTGACACATGGAAAAACCAGTGTGAGGTGCATTGGAAAGAACAGCTTGAAAGCACAGGTTTCCGCAACTCGGCTGGAGGGATGGAATGCCGTTTTTCCAAAAGACATTCCATCATCTAGTGCTTTCATGATTGCGGTGAAGATGGCTGAATAAGATTTTCAGTTAGGGTGAGATATGCAGACACGAGGCCGTTCAGTGGCACCTCGTACCCCGTGAAGAGACCGCTCCCATCAGAAATGCTTTATCACAAGATGAAGATGATCGGCCAGAACAACTTTGTACTGATTGCTGTGATTCTTCCCTCTAAGGAAGGAGCGATAGACCCAAACCATGCACCCCACAGCACAGCAGAGCCATCAGAGGTCAGTGGTCCAGCCTTTTCTTTTAATTTGTCACCTGTTTGCATTATTATATGTGAGTATGACTATTGTGTTGTCAAAATTTAATAAACACAGAAATGTGATATTATCTCACGTGGACAGTATATTTAACATTATGAGGGTGAAGGCTGGTAAAATAGTCCACACATAGCACAACAGGGACAGACAGAGAAACCTAGATTAAAAATTCCTCATCTAAAAAATAATGATTATATCTTGAAAACACATTGTTCTTGGTACTAAATATAAAGTTCTCCATATGTGATGCGGGCTCCTAAATTAGATAATGTCAAAGGTGACATTGTACATCTATTTCCGGCACTGTGGCTTGTTGATGAGAACTGTAAAATCAGGAAACTCGAGGGAGGAAAGAAAAAAAAAACACTTGCTTAGGGGTGCCATGTCCTACCAATCACTCTCCCCTTCTAAAGGGGCTCCAATGGCACCTGAGGGGGAATCTCATGGCTGTCATCCCAGAAAGCCTGCCGCTCTGATGCCTGCTTACCATCTGCTCCCCATATGAGCAAAAACAGGCAATTGTCTCAGAGAAGGCACCTCAATCACGCTGCCATCAAACTATAGTTTAACATGTATTTCGGGCAGCTTTGGACATCATCCTGTTACAATCTGCAATGCTGGAAGTCCCTATTTTGCTTGTGGAGATAACAGTAAATGATTGTGTGTGCAGACAGTGTAGGTCGAGTGCGCTTGAAATGTATATCATATCCCTGCCCTGTCTCAGCATGGACTTGGCATCTGACAGTGAAAAAAGCAGAACAGTGGGACCCTGTCAGTGTTACACTTCCTGTAAATAACCCCTTCATGCCTTTGGTTTTATCATTCCCTGCAAATGATTCCAAGCCCCTCCAGAGTGTACAAGGAATAGCATTATTTTATGGCATAGAAAAAGAAAGAGATAAAAAAGAGGAGCCAGAGAGAGAAAAAGGGAGATGGGGCTAAAAAAGGTCCTTCAGGGAACATGGTGTAAATGAAGTTCCAGGAATGACACAGCCGAGCAATGAGGCGTGGATGGAAAATATACGCTGCACATCATCGGATAGAGATGCCAGTGGAAATGGCTTCATTGAAGTGTCAGCCCTCATCCATCAATCAATCATCCGCAAGAAACAATAACGCTGTGGCGATGGGGCAGCTTTTATGGGGCTTACTCATGGGTATCGGAAACAGCACTTAAGTGTAGTTCTGACACTGGGAGAAAAACAGAGATGAGGTGCTCTGCTTATTCCACATGCAGGTAGAGCAGATAAGAGGGGAGGGAGGGTCTAAGTATACAGTGCCCCCGTGGCAGTGGAGCTTGGACAAAGGAGTTTTTATCTCCGTAACAGTGGAGAATTTTTTTTCCTCTCGCTTGTATACTCACTTTGTCCTTACTATCAGAGTTATTTCGAATTTACTGAAACTAAAACAGTACTTAAGGGTCTGCAGCCATGCTAGCGGCTCTCTGAAACTATATTTAATCCCAGTGGTGGCTCACAGTGACAGTGGTAACATTTTTAATTTTAGCGGGCGTGTTCAACATCGTCGATTCCCGTGTTAACATGATGAATTTTACTCACGAGCACCAAACACAAGAGCGTCTGAGGCTGATGATAATGTTATTAATCCCTATGAATAGATATGTATGAATGGAGATCGAGAATCCGGAGGCAAGGGACGAGATTTTTGATAGTGGAAGCTTTCTGGTTTCTGTTAGCAGCCTGATTGTAGTCTGGGTTTCACCCACCAATTACATTAACAGGCTTTGCTCGCATGCAGGGACACGGTCCATATGGCAAGCAAAAGATGCAATCTCAAATCCATCTTCTAAATACGTTCTTTTTTTAAAAGTCGTTTTTTTAAATTTATCTGCATGCAAAACAACGACCAGCATTCATGGACTGAATTATCCACTACCTGGATATCCTGCCTGTATCAGAAGTCCTAAAACATCAGACTAAGTCAGCAGACCGGCCGATGTGTTTCCAGAAAGGTCAAAAACTTTGAGTGCAAGTTAATCCCCGCAGATTTTTGCATTCAAATGCCCGACTTCACAGCAGAAATAAGCACATTCAAAGCCTGGTACAGAAAATGATATTTGAATTTTAGTTTAAGAGCAAACTACACTTCTATTGCTGTAACTAAAAAAACTATACTAATCCTGTGAAAATATAAATAAAAATACAATAAAAAAAACTTTAAAGCAAAAAATGATTGCTGCAATTACAGCAACATTTCTTTTGCTGCAAAATGAAGTTACTGTAATCACTTTTTACGTGTTATTATTTGACAAAAAAAACGTGACTTGTTGCGTGAGTAATTATGGTAACAGCTCATCCAAGACATTTGTGCTCCGGATTTGGTCAGCGAAATTCTAATTATCTTATTTGTATTAGTGCTTAGCGCTAATTAGTAGGCATCTGTGCCTGTGTGGCGAAGCCCCCCGGTCTATGGCTGCACCTTACTGACTCAGAAATCAGCATTAGCTGACTTAGAACATATTTAGGACCACTGGAGAAATTATATGATCACTTGTGGCTCCAAAAACCATGCTGTTTGCCTGGCTTTAAAAAAACAATGTGGCGTAAAGCCAAAATGCTAATGTTTAAACCTCAAAACAACCAATAGGTGATGTCACCGTACTTACATCCATCTTTTATATACAGTCTGTGTTCTCAGACTGGCGCTGTTGTTAATTTTGCAGGTATTTTTGCACAAATGTTGGCCTGCTGATGGCACTAGATGAAAAGCATGATTTAGGGGACCATGAATGTTTTCACAAAATTTCGTGTCAGTCCAGTAGTTGTTAAAATGTTTCTGTCAGGGCTAAAGCAGTCAACTCTCTGACACTGCCACCCACTAAGTGAGGTAAAAAAAGTTGCCTGTTTTTGCCTTCATTTCATCGCTCCTTTAGACGGCATATTTCTTAGTTTTAGTAAACAGGTGGTTGGTTCATCATGCTTGTAAGGTCATCTGCTTTAGTATTGCACACAGGGCTACATGCAGCCAACAAAAATCATCATTATTATTTTACTTATAAATAACATCAACAGACCACAGGCATTGAAAGCAGAACTCCCATTTTTCAAGCCTACATGTTCAGAAAATAAACAAAAATGCTAAATGGTCCAAGAGTCGCTTTTCCTGTACGTGAGCCTTTTGATTTCCCCAACCCAACTCTCTTGATGGCTTCCCTGCAACATGAAACATGACACATCATCCATTATTCTGTACATGTGCCTTGCTATCTCAGCCCGCTCCATATGGCCCCTGTTGTCTCTAGACACCCAAATCCCTTTCCTTAGGCCAGGGGCTGTTTTTGTGGGAACCATTACATTGCTCCTCTTCCTCAGAGGAATGGGGTGACGATGATGAGCAATCACAGCAAGACCAGACTTTCAGCCTGAAATTCTGACAGGATACTCAACAATTGACCATATCTGCTTTGTTGGCCCAATTGCTAATTCATGCAAGTTGACAATCTGGAGGCAACAATTATGAGTGATGAAAGGACTGAAAATAAGAGGAGAGAGCACTTAAGGGGGATAAAAACATGAAGTTTACTTTGCATGAATGGAGAGAGGTAGGAAATCTGATAGCCAAACTACTCGAGAGAGAGAGAGAGAGAGAGAGAGGTTTAAATCGCTAAGCACATCCTCAGTCACAGATGAACGTATCCAAGTCTTAAACATCACCTCTTGTAAAACCAAACACTCTGAACAGATGAATGAGGAGCAGTGCAAGCATAAAATGCCATTTGTGTCTTGACTTGTGCAATAAAATGGCTGCTGTGGGAATCCTTATCACAAAAACCTAATGTGATGAAAAAGGGCCTTGATAAGAAGTCGTGTTTTATGCCAAAGAATTATGGAAAAAAAAAAAGCAATCCCAGGTGAATTTGCCTGAAACGTGGGTATTTTCTTGGGTCTGCATCTGTGCATAACTGGCAGAATCACGGTGTCGGTGGGTTAAATAATGGTCTCTGCTCTAATCACTTCCCTGAAATCTCTTTTCTGTAACTAAACTGAGTGAAGCACTGTGTTCTTAATCTGTGACTGTTCCCCTGTTAAATTGTTTTATTAAAACAACATTATTTTAGGCCTTTAGACCTTTTTTCCATAACGCCGCATCATCGCATCTTTAATTCGGACCATACAAAGGGTGCAGTATCGTAAAAGGAAGCGGCTGCAAAACATAAAAACATACGGAACGGTAAAGGCAGAGATTGTGGCAGAAAAGCTCGAACATTTCTTGAGGGCTCCAAATCACAAAGAAACAATACAGAACAGGAAGTAAACAGAAGGGAAATTCAACATGTATCTCTGCCTATTAAAGGAGCTTTTGACATGAAAACCCTCACAGCGCTCTGGACACGGGGATCGAGTGTAACGGGATGGATGTCATAAGCTGTTGTCGACTTGCGTTCTCTGCCAAGCGTTTGCACTAAGTTTGCCACAGTGTGAGGGAATATGAGGGTGATGCTAAGTGAAATGCTCATTTTGCGTTTGTGATTACCAAGGCCCATGGGCGATATGCACTAATGTGAGCTAATGCAATAGATTACACAGTGCTGGCCCAGGGGAACAGACAGCAAACAGATGTGGTCTACTCAAAAGGGGAGGAGGGGGGCAAAAAAAAAAAAAAAAAAAAAATCAAAGTTTAAAGTGTTCAATGTGCTGAAGATTGTCCCTTGCAATTTGTTGTTTACAGAATGAAAAGCAGAGATAGGTTTTGTCAGTCTTCTCCTTTTATAGATGTGCAACAAGAGTGTGCTGATGTCGCTGCGGATGTAGAAGCTCCTGCCTAACTTCTCTCGAGCTTTATTTGTTTATTTTGTTTTCAGGGACCTGATGTTGAGGGAACGTGATCCCGCCGCACTGCTGATTGAAGCGTTCAATCACAATCGACGTCACAGCAGGTGTGTTGTCTTTGACAACTAATATGCAACACCTGTGTGACGTCATCAATTATGGGTGTATGGCACACTTGCTTTAAACTTGTCGAGTTTAAAGCCAAACAGAGCGGTGCGTGCATTTTTGTGCAGTTATTTTGTTGCGTGTAACTGTTTAAAAATGATACCATATCATCTATAATAAGGACTTTTCAGGTTGAAGCCTTATATAAATATGCAAATGACACTATGATTTTATGAATTCTATTTTCACTCTAGTGAGGGTGCAACATTTTCTCAAAGGTACCTGCACTACAAAGGTATTCTAGTCAGACTGAACACGTTAACGCTCTGGAACCCGAATCTACAATCTTGACTTTGTAAATACTGCTCTCTAGTGGTCAAGTTAAGTCATTGATTGAAAATGGGAGCATATACACCACATAATTTGCTGTCATATATAAATATTAAACACATTTTTACCAGTGACAAATACTGCAGTGAAATATTGTTTGCTTATGTTGTAATGGAGGTGTGACATCAATACTTGCTACCTGTATTTGGAGATTCTGGAAGAGCAATAGCCTGAAATTGTAATCAAGTTACTGAAATATTACAGCCCACTGATGATATAACTGGATGATGAGAACGTAAAGCAGTTATTACTGAATTCATCTTTGTCTGCGCTTTTCAGATCCAGAGGTAATCAGGTATTAAAGCTGTTATTAGGAAACCAGAATCCTGGGTGCAGGTAAAAGACAGCAGGCTGACTTATGACTGTGAAGCCCTGCATATCTTGGTTTCAATATATTGATAGATTTGTTCAAATATATGCATATATAACTGTTATTTGCATTAGTTGAAAGGGTTTTCCCCCAGACGGTATGAACAAAGCTGTCTGTAAATGACACATAAAAGCACTGCATTGTTCATGCAAGTAACCCTGACCAAATGCATTTTAAATATTCCCGTCAAAGCAAACTTAACCCAAGTATAAGTTTGTTTCTTAACCTCCTGAGACCCTGTGTGCTCACATGGAAACACTGTTTCATTTTTTTCTGCACCTGATATTCTAAAACCCATTGTCCTCATATGGGGGACATACTTTAAAAATAGTTCCTACACTTAATCAAGTCGAGCTGATCCCAAATAGCTGGGAGAAATTAAAAATGCATCCCAAACAAGAGCTGTGGTCTCAGGGGTTTAAAAAAAAGGTCATCAGTTCTTTATGGCTCGGCTTGAATAAAGTACTCAAATACATGAGAATTTGCATATTTCTAAGAAAACCAAAAATACAAGTGCGTGCTGTACAACTTCCTCAGACCTTACACCAACTAAGATCAAGTATTCTGATCCAAACTGCCCTACAGAAAATTTACAATTATGAAACATTTTTGGGTTTTTTTTTTCAACATAAATACGTTCTTTGAAATTTGAAGAATAACCACAGACAGCAAAAGCTGCTGGGGCTCGCTATTGCTATAACTATGGATGTTAAAAATGGGTTTATTATGTCAAGTAGTAAAAATTACTGGCTCAATAAATGCCTAAAATCTAAATCGGTGTTCTGTTCAGGGCCCATGGAAGAAGAGACAAATATTCAGTGTTCTTCGCCTCTGACTTTATTGTTGAAATGTGTCATCACAAATCACAAAACAATACTTTTTTACATAAGCACACAAGTAATGTGAGCACCAAACAAAAAGGAAATAAAGAGAAATAATTTAACCAAGGCTTTTCAGAATGGCAAAAATTATACCAAACACTACCCAGCATGTAAAATGTAATTAACCTGAGACTTTTTTTTTTTTTTGTTCAGCAGTTAATTGAAGCATCAATCAACATCGCTGCTTTTGTCATTTTTTTTTCTCCCCCAAACTGCACAATCATGACACCTTAAAAGGCTCCTTGATGTCCAGGTGGCAGTGACTGCTGCTACCTGGACACAAGAAACACCTTCGAGACTTTGCATAGCAAAAGCAAACTCCTGAATGTGCAAGTGACTAAATGTGCAGTAACCAACTAACACTGCAAGTCCATTTCACACGCATCCAAAAAAAAGAAATTCCAAAAAAATTCCACAAAAATTCGATACATTTACAGCTGACGGAAGTGAGGCACCACTTAAGCACCTTTTAGTTTTTCAAAAAAGGAAAAAAACAAAAACAAAACAAAAAACAATACTTTCTTTCTGTGTTTAAAAATCGGCTCGTAAATCCCAAGTTTATCAAATTAATCAACAAACCAAATTGTGATACAGGTAATCAGTAGAAGTAGTTCAGTGTCACCAAAAAAGCGTGTTTCTTGTGGCGTTTTACAGATTACAAATGTCACAGGACACATGTCTATGACCTACTCCTCCTCCTCCAACTCCTCCTCCTCCTCCTCCTCCTCCTCCTTCTCCTTCTCCTCCTCCTCCTCCTCCTCCAAACAAGGGTCTCTGGTCGAACTGGGTATATAGGCTCAGCTAACATGATAGCTTCAATGGCTTTACAAAAATAAGCCCTTAGAGCACAACATGAGGTAGAATACTTAAAACACACAGCAGGGCTCGCTACTGTGGCCTGTTTGTAAACAACTGGGCCGAAGCCATCAAGTTATCCGACAGAAACTCCCCACCCTCCAGTGCAGTACAGCAGTTTAACAGAGCAGCATTTTTTTTCTCCACATAGGTTTTTCTTAGGTTTTAGCTTAACAGTTTTATGTAGAGATATTTTTATGCCATCCCACACACAACTTTTACAGCTAAGACAGATACTGGAATATTAGTGTGGGTCAAACACAGATTTATCAACATTTTTCCTCAAAACAAAATATCAGTGCACACCAATGGAATAATATATACAAATAAGAGTATCTGCACCTCTCTGAAATCTTAGCCCTGAAATGTCTATGTAACAAATGTTTTTCTGTTGAAAAAGAAAAAACACATTAAATTAAGGGTGCATAGACACACTGTGAGCACACACTACCTCTCTTTCTAAATATGTACACTAAACAACTTCTCTAGAAGTTCTCCAAAATAAGGCAGCAGCACTGTTTAAGTCTAGGACAGAAAAAAAGAACCCTTGAAATTCTCAATTATATCAAATTCAATGTTATTTTCAGAAATTCTATTCAGAAATTCTTATCAGGCTTCCGTGGTTTGTTGTTTATGAAATTGGTCAACCTTTAAGCACTTTTGTCAGTGGCCCCACAGCGCTGACTGGGGAACAGGACTGAAGCGTCTCTCCTCTGCAGGGTGGGCAGACTGGGCAAATGTTGGTACAGCATAGTTCTGCTCCCTGAGGAAAAAACAAAAGCTAACATTAACCCTTCACACTATCACAATATGCAGATACAAAGTAGCCCGATTTTAATAAAAATGAATATGTTACGTCACTGGAAGCAGCAAGCCTAATGAATTACCTGCTCCTGGGTGGGCTAGTCCTGTATGACTGGGATTTACTGGATTGCTGTGGTAGAGAGATGCCAGGTCATGGGGGGGATAGGAGCGGAGAAGGTTCATCATGCTCCACTCAGATTCCAAACTGCCACCAATAGCCATAGGTGGATTGTTTGCTGGACCCAAAACCTCAGAAGCCGTGGGTGGACCCGACCCTTGTTTTGTAGGTTTCACAGTTCTTTTAACAAACAGCCTGTTAGATCCATCCGCTGGCGCTCCTCTAAATGCAGCCTTCTCGACAGCCTCAGCTTCCCTATTTATAGACACGGAGAACTTCATTCGCTTGCTGGATGGTTCACCAAAGTCCATCTGTGGGAGGCTTCCAAATCGGCTGGACAGGCACAGCCTAGCGGCATCGGTTTGCCAGAGGGCACCGCTTCGTGCTGGGTAGCTTCGATCACCAATGCCCACTCTGTCCATGACATACTTGTTGCCTGCGCTGGTTTTTCTCATGAGTTCTGTATACCTGTGGGACTCCTGACTGGGACGTGAATCAGTGCTCTGTCTGTAACGCTGACTCTCCTGGACATCTTGTACAGGTGGAAGGACAGGGGACGGCTTAGGAGCAGGAGGTGTGTTAACAGGCGTTTTTTCTTGAGGTTTTGCAGGTTGGGGGGGTGGAGACTTGGTTCGACGAGGGAAGCTCCTCTCAAACATCGGAACCGGGGTGACATCTTTCCCGTTGAGCGCAGGGGGGCAGCCTGTATGACGACTTGCATTTATATTCCTTCCAAACCCGTTCTTTTTTTTAATGTCTGACTTTTCTTTGTGAGTCAGCTTTTTATGCATAATCAAAACCTCTGGGTAGATGGTTTTATAAGCACAAAATGAGCAGGCATTTGGAACAATACCATTTCTCGGCTCAGCACTGGCAGGTGTGGAGACGGAGACTTTTATGGACAGGTTTAACGGGGCCTCACAGTTCACTTCTTGTGTCTCCTCCCTTTTTTTCTTCAGGTTAACAGGTGCAGAGCACTTGCCGAGCGCCTCGTCTTTCAGAGAGCAAGCAGGCGTTGCATTTGCTTGCACAAGTGTCTTGCCAAGCTTGCCATCTCCACTGTCCAGTCCACTCTCCGGTGGTCCACTGATGCACGTTCTGGCTGCAGGCACACAGGTTTTCTTTGGGGCAGGATTTTCAGCGTCATTAACATTTTTTTCATCACTAGGTGAGGGCACTGAAGGCACAGGTCTGCTGGGGATCTCCACGTAAGGCTTGTCCTTGTGGCGTCGATCCAGGTGATACTTTAGTGAAGTTTTCTGGGCCGCAGCGTACTCGCAGTAGGCACACTTGAATGGTTTCTCACCTGGAACAAATAGTTTTGCATAAATATAAGTCAGGGTTTACGATCAGCTGATCATAATTGAGATCATTTATAATCTGAAGTTGTGAACTTACCTGTGTGAGTCCTCAAATGAACTGTGAGGTAGTAGCTTGATCTGAAGGATTTGCCACAGTAACTGCATCCTTTTGATCTGCCATTTGCTCGATCAAATGCATCTTCACCTTTGAAAACAAAATTTAAAAAAAACAAAACATTAATACAATACACAAAGGAAAGAATAAAAATTACAAAGATGTCATCATCCCTCCTCTCAGCAGAGGGAGCCCTTGGTAACAGTTCCATCAAAACTATTAATTCATTACAGTCGAGTCCGACTGTATACAGAGAAACAGACTTACCCGAACCCAGATTCTCCTCCAAGCCCTCCTCGGATCCTTCCTCTGCATGTTCCAGTGAGCCTGCCCTTGAAAGCTTCCCGTCAACAGAAGAGGGTGGACTTTCTTCACCCCCTCTCTCACGCTTGTGGACCCTGGAGTGGAGAACTAGCTGGTGATAAGTCCTGAAGTTTCTTTGACATTCCTCACAAGTGGTTGGCCTTTGTTTGTCTTTATCTTTCTGAACTGGAGACCTTCGCTGTGGGTCTGGGATTTTCACAGCGGCCTGCTGCTGAGACCGGAGCTCTCTCCCAACTTCTTTCACAGCCTTGTCCCCTTGGCCCCCATTCCAAATATTATTCAAGTCCTCCTTCTCAGAACCAGATTCGTCATTGTCCGTGCTGATTTCCTGGCCTACATCTTTTGTATTATTAGGCCCAATTGCAATCTTGCCCCTTGTAGCGAGCTGCCAGGCCTGATATGTGTTGACAGGATCTAGCTGGGGAATCCATTTTGATGATCTCACAGGTTTCAAATCCCTCCCTGGAGGGCGAGGCTGAAGGTTTAGGAACTGAAGAAACGTGTCCTGTTTAGCAGCGGGTTCATTTGTATCATTCATCCTCTCCTTGTTTTCATCTTTTCCGTGCTGTGTCTCTCGATTGTGTACTTTACTGTGTTCGGCCAAACTATCATGGTCAGGGAAGAAAAACCCACAAACCTTGCATATTTTGTAAGCGGTGACTATAGGCTCTGAAGGAGGCTCCTGGATGACACCGTTGACTGTAGCCGGGGTCTCCGGGTCTTGCTGGGCCTTCTTTGCGCTTGCTTTTGCATGCATCTTCACGTGGTTCTTGAGGAACCAGGGCTCTCTGAACCGACGCCCACAAACATCGCAGCAGTAAGTAAAGTAGTCCTTGTGCTTTCTCATGTGGGCCTCCAGCTCACTGGCATCTTGGGCTATCTGCCCACACAGGATACAGCTGTAAACCGTGTCTTTTTCAGCCAGAAGACTGCTTGGTTTGGCCCGGGGTCTCTCTCCCGGGATCCTGAACTCTGCTTCAACGCGAAGCACAGTCGGTTCAGAGAATGTTGTGGGGTGCTGTGCTAACACGTGGGGGCCAAGATCATCCTGATGAGTGAAAGTTTCATCACAGAACATACAGTACAGAAGTCCACTTCCTTCAGGTTGCAACACAGTCTTTTCTGGGTAGGTGGTGTGCGGTGTCATGCTAGAACCCGGCCCTGGGATGTTTGCATCTTTACTAGTAAGAATATCTTGGGCAAGTCCATCTGGGCTATTTACAAATGGAAGCAACGAATGAGTCGGCATTTTCCTCTGATGTTTTACACGCTGTCCAGATTATTAAGAGCCTGAAAAGAAGGAAAAAAATTCTTAGGCTTTGCTCAAAAAATTAAAAAAAGCATCAGGTAGCAGAAACACCTCACTTATCATAAAATCTGTTTAAAATACAACACAGAGAGAATTGCCTTTCCTTACACTGAAACAGGAAATGTATCTTTTTTAGCAATCAACTACACAGACAAGTCATTTCCTCTAAGCGGAGGCCACTGATAAAACTGTATTCTGCTCACAGACATTATTTTACTTAATTCTTAGAACTTATGTCTTAAGTTAGTATGATTAATAGGATCAATAATAAATTACAACGTAAGTAATGGTTATCCTGTAGAATTAAGTTCAATTAAATAATACCAAGTACTCTTTATTTTTTTTAAACTAATCCCATCCAAAATTTATTGTTCAAATACAAACTCAATACAATCTACAATCACGGAATACCTGATCACCAACAACACAAAAAGCAACACACCAGCCAAAGTTCGAGAATTTTAAGTTGTTAAACTATTTAAAACAACTCCTCTCTTACTCACAAATCCCAGCATATCCTTCTCTTCAGGCACCAGTAACAAAGACACACGGCGGTTTTCTCTGCGTAGTGCTTTCAGCATGTATACTAAACTGCTTATATTGGGGAAAGGCTCAAACCGCTTGGCTCCTTGGTTGGTGGAGAAGTGGAATAACTGGTTCAGCAAGGACAAAATGCTCAAGGCCCATGCAAAATGCTAATGAAGGCTGTGGCACCAGGAGTACCTATAGCTGTCTGCTGTAGCATCACAGGCCCTCCTCCTTTTCACACCATTTTTAACTGTTACCTTTAAATCAAGTATTCGCTTTTATGTTACAATAAACAAAAATGATTAAAGGGGAAGTCCCAACTGTAGGTTTCAATTCATTCAAGCCGACGACAAATGGTTTTCTTTTCAGTTTTACGCAATGCATTTACATTTTTTTTTTGAGTATATCAACGTTATTCATGGCCAATTTGCCTGCAATTAGTTTGTTGTGTGGTACTTTTGCCTTAGGCCAGGTGAGCACAGGAAATTCTTAATGAGCCTGTGAGATTTTCCTAAGTACACACATGCTTCGGGAGGAAAGCGTTAACGTTAGCCACCTCGTTATTCAAGAAAGCAAAGCAAAGCTCCGGTTAGGACTTGGTTTTACCTCCGTGACGGTGCTCGAAGTTAACAGATAAGAAGTTCCAGCTAACATCAGTAAAGTCGGTGCATTTAACAGTCCGGCTATTACGTTTCTATATGTGCATCATAAGCCGAACACGAGGGCTTCGTTACTCATTTTGGAAACGCTCAGATCAATTATCGGTCTCATCCGCGTTGTTCACTGAGACGGACTGGATCTAAGATCAATACATCAAAGCCAACAAACCCGTTCCGGGAGGCGACAACGTTTATTCCATGACAACACACACTGGCACAAAGAGAACATTATCGACCTGATTTTTTGTGCGTGTGTGTGTGTACTTACGCTGTCCCCCTACGGTTTGTTTTCAACGCCCCTCTCAAAAGTTTACTCAGCTTAAGTAAGTGGCAGAGCAACAACAACAAAAGAAAAACGCTTTAAACGATTTATTGCGAGCCAACAACAGGCTGCGGTCACTCTAACGACAGCGAGCTTAGCAGACAACACTTTCTGCCGTCTCGACTTCGACCAAACTGTAGAAACTCACCAAACAATACCTACCAACTGAGAATTTCCGGATTAATAATGATACTGATACTACGAGCGACTCAATTCATTGAGCTCGGGAGTTTGCTTGAGTTGCTCCTTCATTTCACGGAACGCGTTGCCGCTGGTGGACACCTCACCTATTCAATTGTTTGAGTGTGAATCATATTTGTTCGACTTGGCGAGTCCTCCCTGCTGCAGCTGTTGAAATCCGAGGCGCGCTCTCTCAACTTTTTTCTCAAGGGGAAGATGTAGCGCGTGCACGGCAGCCCCCCCTCCCCAAAAAAACCCCACACACACAAAAAAGGGCAGTCACGTGGTCGCGTATAACCGAAAGGGATTAGTACACATAATCATCTTATCCAATACACGCCAATAAAACATAAAAGGCATTTTTTTTTTATTTGATTTTTATATCCTGCTAAGAGCTACTCACCAGTTGTCACATGTAAGATTCTTTTTTGTTGTTGTTGTTTTGCCGGTGTTTTCATTATTACATGTATAAGCTGCTCCTTTTGTGTTTTAAAATCGCCAATATTACAGTTGTAGTGGCTTACAGTGAAGTCTATTATTATAGGTTGTGTTTTGAGTAGTTAAGTCATCCGTCTAAAGCTGCTTTCAGCTTACACAGAGCAAGAGTCGGTGTGCCGAATAGACGCCACATAACACTTTGATGTGTATCCTGCTTTTTTTAAAGTTACCTAAAAGTGCAGCCAGTCAGCGCGTCACGCATCAGTTGCCATGTGGAGAGGGGGGAGGGGCGCCTCAAACATTTCACAGTTACATGAGTTTTTTTTTTTTTTTTCTTCTTCTTTTGCAGAAGCAGGTTGGTTGAGTCATTAGAAATTTCAAGTTCTTCCTATTTGGTGACACAAAAGCACGCAGCTCACTTCTATATCCAATCTGAGCTGCTGCCACCCAAAGCATACCTCTAACAAAGTCACGAGGTGTGTACATATGTTTGATCCTGCAGAGAATGGAAGGTAAAGTCTTAACTTATGAGTCCATATTATAACACTGCCAGTGATAATAGAAAATCAACAAACATTTAGGTCACTGCTGGATTGTGTAATCACCTAAGAATAATAGACTGGTATTTGTGAGATAAAGACCTTCACCTACAGTAGCCCCCACACCTTCATATGTAAAAACACCCCCTCCTCCACTCCACTCAAAGCAGAGACACTGACGACCACTTAATCAGTCAATGAAGATATTCAGCTGTCCTCAGTGTACACTCATTATGCAGACCCACACTGCCCCCCCCCCCCCGCCCCCCCCTGAATGGCAGCAATGTCTGGAAGAAAACAAAACTTTATCAGTAACCACTCCCAGTTAAGAAACAGTGAACAAAGACTGGAGCACTCCGTTTGCCTAAGCTATGGCTCTCACATGAGCCGAGGGTTTGGCTGTAAACACCCTGCTGTTTCACCTATATTAGAAGTCGCTGTTAAGCATTTGCTGCTACCAAACAGGCATTTCTTTTTATTTTAATTTTGTCTTATTAAAACTGAATATATCCCATATGTGTTTTGCATTAATAAGACTCACTTACATATGCTGCCTACCCTCAGTTAAAACATTTCCCCCCCTTGCAATGCTATGATTCAGTTATAGGTACTTGTGCCTTCCCCCCCAAATCCTGTTACAAACAAGGCTAGTATGTTAATCAAAGACACCACATGTGACACATCGAGGCCTCCCGGTCATTTCCTATTGTTCAGCAGCCACAAAGCCTCTGTGAAAAGCTATCAGTCTGCAGCAGCAGTATCATTCCTCAGGATGATGAAATTGCCGAAAGATGTTGTAGCCAATCATAGGAAATGCCTTTTATCTGAAGGCAGTGGTGGTTTTTGTCTAATCCTACAATTATATCTTTAGCTGGGCGGAACTTTTATCACTGATTTATTGTGATAATTTAAATAGCGTTCATCATCTGTAGTGGCAATGACAGCAACAAGTGGCCAGGCATTGTTTACTTTTAGCTGATTTAATTAACTCTGTGCCATTGTTTGACATTATGCTAATAGATTTTTTTTTTTGGTCATTATCTCAGATAGTTTCTTTTTTTACAAAATTTAGCTAAAAGCAGTTAAATCTAATTAAAGGAGTGATATCTGTGAACAACTGAATGCTTCAGAGAATTCTGATGTATTGTGTGGGCAGACATCGTAACAGGAATCGGATCAACGACCGGGGCTTGTTTTTTTTTTTTGTTCTCCTTCAGATTCACAGCCGGGCTTCTTTCATAATCCTGGTGTCGCTTCTGAAAGGCGCTGATAATATGTAAGAGTCTTTATCACCCTTCGCCGAGGAGCGTTTGTTCACTTCTGCCAGCTGTTGTGCTCTGTTGATTGTAGGAGCTGTATCAGCGGCCAAACTGAAATTTCCAGAGTTCATTTTAGAAACAGTTCCCGTCTTTCCTGTGCAGAAACTGTAGAAACCGAGCGAAGGAAGCTTCTCTTTGTTCTGCTGCTAGAACCCTGCTGCCTGCATGACCTCTTCTGACAGCCTTTTTTCCCCCCCTTGACCTCTCTTTGTTCCACTTTGACCTCTCAATGAAGTACATAAATTACAGTTGCATATAGTCAACAAAAGACACAAAGGATACACAATATTTGCTGCTTAACTGTACAGGAGAATTATATGAACAAATTAGAAGGTACGGTGATAGTGACAAATATATCTGCAAACACAACACTGTTTGGATAAATCCCGTGCTGTTTATTAAGTAATGCGTCTCTCTTGCCATTAGTTATAATGATGGGTGTCACATTGATCTCTTGAGATCTAATTATCTCTTCTATTAAAATGGTAGGTTTTGACTGCCACATCTAAAATTGAGACTGATTTGATCTATTTATAAAACGGAGCAAAAGCAGCCTAGCAGCCAGTACTTAGAACATTCATAATATTTGCATTTATTCCCAATTTTCTAGCAAGTTAAACACATAACATGTAAACAACATTTTTTATCATCTCCAATACTGCAATGTTGTGCAGTTGCTCTGTTTCTGCTGACTTACGGCAAGGTTTGATGTACAGGTACTAATACAGAAACTAAAGTATTTTGCCTCAATGTATGCCCACTACAACGTTGTTCTTCAGCTGCCTGTTTATCTTTCAGTTGAAGACAGATCATTTGCATTCCTACATCGGTATAAAGTAACTTTCCACTGATAAAACTGAAACAAAGCAAAAAAACGACACGAGCAAGCATCTGCGTCACAAAAGCTCCCTAACAGCTGCACGCATGTGTTGACCCTGCGGGCGCCGCAAGACATGATAAATTTTGAGTTCCTGTTTGCTTTTTTCCTCATAGGTAAAACGCTTCTATTAGTTTGTCAAGGAATCAGAACCGGTTTTTCATTAGCACCCAGAACCGTTTAAAGCTCACGTTTCCTCATAGAGCAAGCCTACGAGTATTACTAGCAAGCACTGCCGTGATGCACATTAGTGCTGACAGCAGGCCTCCTGTCAGGCCTCTCTTCCCACTATTCGCTTGTTTCACCCCCTCTGAGCTCAGTGCATTCACACAGTCACATGCATTGTCCTAGGATGAACTGCAGCAACATGGTGGCTGAGAAGATCTGCTGCGGTGTGTACAGTCTGCGCATTGTTAAATGCACACTTAAAACTGTGCATGTATTAATAAGCCTTTCAATTTGTTCCTGTACGCGATTGTGCAAAAAAAAAAAGAAAAGGAGAAAAAAAGGGAACGGCTCGCCCTCGTGACGCGCAATCACTTTCACAACTGTGTGGAAAAAGATTTCCCTTAACCCTCAATCCCAGAACAGTGCGTGTAGGGACATGCAGCTGTTATCATCATCTTCACTGTTATTGTTCAAGCCTCTAAATACAGAAAAGGCCGAGTGTATTTCTGGATAACTGCACGCGGAAGTTTAAAACATCTGGAACTGCTGGCACAGTCAGAAAGTTTGTCTTGATTTCCAGTTAAATTGTGTAAGAGCATTATTCCGATTAGTTTCAGTAACACGGGGCAGACATGTCAGTAGTTTTGCTAATTCTTCACTTCTGTCTCATTAAAGCTCAGTCAGAATTCCTCACTACAAGATTCATCAACGCTACACTTTGTTTGCTAATGAAAACGAGCTCTTCACACATAAACAAAACTGCTGGCAAAGACGTCACAGTGCATCTTAATTGAGACATTCCTCTGGGGAAAGCAGAGACAATGGAGCACATGTCTTAAGCTGTGCAAGCAGCAGTACCTCACTTTTTCTCCCTCAGTGCCATGGCAATTACTTTGATGCACAATTTAAAATGATCACACCTATTATAGACAGTAATACAAGAATAGTGTGCCTCATTGATAACAAAGGAGCAGTGTGAGTTATGCCTTCGGGGGGCTGCGACTCATCACTTAATGGTGGGTGAATAGTGGTTCTCAGACACTTCTATCTAAAACACATCCTTCCAGAGACTGCACACTCTGCTATCAATCATGGAAATTACATCATAAACGTAGAAGATGATTTGAGGCCTTCTTTTACCTGAAATATCAAATTCCTTAGATCTCATTTTACATCTTTTATCGCTAAGGTGTGCCTCACAGAAACCAATATTCCTCAGTAATGGCCAACAGCCGTCTGTCTGCCAGTCACAGTTACAAATACGAGCCGTACTCAGGTCAGTTTGCAGGGTAACTGGCACTACAAATACACACAGATGGATGACAGATTAAAAGAAAACAACAAAAATGCCCAGCGGAGGGATGGAACACCATTCTTCCAAAACACATTCCCTCACTTGGTTCTTTGACCGCGGCGGTGGGCACAGCTGTGTAACGCTCATCCGTCTGGGGAGGGAGCTGCGGACTGTGAGGGCCTCAGAATGCGATTTGCATTCTTGTACATGCTTGTGGCTGGAGGTGCCATCTTGGAAGAGACCACTCCCAACAGAAACATTTCATCATAATAGAGGGTTAGGATTGCTCCTCACATTCTTATATTGATTTGCAGTGGCTCTGCCTTTTATGGGGACACGTGGAGCCAAAAAAAATGTTGCACTGCAGCCATGAGATTGAGGGGGAGGGGTGTGTGTGTGTGTGTGTGTCAAGGATTCAGGTTTTTCCCTTTTATTTTTTGTTTGTATGAAGATGAGCAAGACTTACATGCATGGGTGTAGACCCACATGCATGGGTGTAGACCCAGATGCCGCACCTTACCGGCACACTTATATGCATGAAAATGGTTGCTATGTCATTGCTGGAGCAAGAAAGTCATCTTTTATTCTTTTGCCAGACTTGCTGTGTAATTTTTATTATTAATTGCTGCAACACACAGTTCATCTGGATAACATTTCTCACTGCTATTATAGATTACACACACATGCACATGCACATGCACATGCACATGCACATGCACACACAAACAACAGCAAAACAAAACAAAAAAAAAAAAACCCAAACAGGCAGTTGGTGATTATATTTATTGTCTTCAGGATAGCTCACGTTTCACATACACGCTACATGACGACAAACAAAAGCGCCATATTAATTGCACATACGCCTGACACGGTTTACTGATACCAGAGGACTTTTGTTAGCTGACGTGACACAAGAGTGCTAAAATCAAAATAAAAGCTTCTTGGCTGCGATCTGTGAGTAATGCAGCGCGTACCACAGGGACACATTTGCACAATGACGCTATTTTTTTGCAAACCTCCGATGCGTTTCTTGGCATTCGTTTGAGCGTTTACAATCAGTTCCCCAGAGATCAGTAGAGATTGTGATGTCCCATGTAGGGATAGCTGTTCTGGCATGTATGTCTTGGTTTTAGTCCACATATAACTTGCATAGAGTTCAAAAATCTGTAAGCACACTCTGCTATGTAAACTTAAACGCTCCTTACACCAGCTCCATTAAGAGCATTTTTATGACTTATATCTATGTATTCATATTAACCGCTGCATTTACCTGAACTGCATGAATTTTCTGGTGTGAAGTGTAAAAATAGAACCTATATGACACTGACTTTTAAAGATTTTAACACAAAATAGTTGCTCAAAGCAAAGCGTGGCACTATATATTGCATAAGCCCAGTGTGTTAGATTGCCAAACAGAGAGAAGTCACATTAAATGTCTGTGGAAAATGTTTCATGCTCTCATTTACGGTGGCCCAGAGGTGTCAGGTCAAATACAAAAGCCACAACACAAATACAAAAGCCGCAACACTGCTATACTTGTCAAGACATTTATGTGACAAAAATATACGTCTAAATAACCTCGGATCGTTTTTAAATCTCCGGTAGTTCAACTCCCTGCTCAGCTATTCTTTGTCACTTCCCTTTATCCTTCAGATGACCTTACCTTTAATATCATGACTTTTAAGCAGTAACAAAAAAAGTAGTCAAAGTAGCAAACGATGAGAGACAGAAATAAAGACTCAGTACAGGTGAGAAGGAGGGAAGGAGACTGTACATGAAAACTTAAGGGTCGGTCCTGTTTCATTTGGCTTTCTCGGCTCCCGGAGCAGCGGTCAGCGGCTCTGTCTGGACTCCGGCATCTGTAGAGGGACGTTTCTGAGTCTGCAATTCGCGGGGAGGAAATGACACATTTTGTTGCAGTATTGACAGTACATCTTTTTCTTTAAAAAGCGTAACTCTTATTATTTGTATTTAATTTTAGTCTTCTTTAAGGTTTAATTGTTCTTATAGTTGAGGGGAACAGGAAAAACTTTATGAAAGTACTTCTGTCTTGCTTGGAATGTGGACTCTGACTACACTGAGGAGAAAATTAAATTAGTTACATTTAAGTAACTGATTGTACTAAAACCAAACTGCATTTTCCAGATGTGTTATATCAGCCTGCTCGGTTTTCAGTAAGGTAGGGCCTTACACCTTGAGTGTCTGCTGCCATCTAGTGGAGATAACACAAAAATACTTTGCACTATGTAGTACCAACTGAAGGGTACAGAATTCTAAATATACTGTGCGTGTTTATAATGTCAACAATATCTTACCAGATTTTTAAAGAACAGATGGATGGAATTCCTCTTTTCCAGTTTTTTGGGCATACTGGCTGCATCATCTCCAGCTTGGGAGGCCACGGAGGCTGGTTTGTTATCTGCAGCTTGCTCCGATGTCTTGGCTGCCACTTTAGGCTCCTCCTTGGTTTTAACTGCCTGAGCTGCCTCCGTTGCCGCAGGTGGGGTCGGGGTCGCCTTCTTCGGCTCAGCAGCCTGAAAGTGTCGCGGCACATAATGAAGCATTCAATTATTCCAGTCCCAGACCAGCTGGGGATTCAGCACCTGCTACACATACCAATGGCTTATATGCTTTACTCATTAAGTGCAGATGGACTTTGAGGTGGCATATGAAGTGGCATTAAGATGTGCATCTGCTGTTAGGATACGACATCATGTGCAGCATTATGAGGGATGATGACATACGCTCAAATATAACAGCAAATGGAGAAAAATGCTTTCCGGCAAAGAAATTGTTTAGAGCATGTTTTAATACCAGACGTAATTGATGAAATTACTCTGGTTAATAATTCATCTGTTTACGAGAGGCAGTGTATTTCATGTATTTACCAGTCCAGTGGTTTTCCTGAGGAGCCGAACTCCACTTGTGGAGGCTGCCTGGACTTTTGTGGTCATGTGATCTAACAGTACCTCAAATTCACATTAACCTGTTACTCGCTGTTCTGTAATTTCACCACAGTTCATACCCAGAGCTTTTCAGAGGTTTTAAGATCTTATAAAGATTTAAGTGCATAGTTCCTTACTTGGGGCTTGAAGAAAGAAAGGAAGGCTGATTTTGAGGCAGCTTTCTTCTCTTCCTGAGCAGGTGGCGGCGGTTCTGGTTTTGCAGCTGCCTCCAGGGTGCCAGCTTTTGAGGAATCCACCTTCTTTAACCAAAACAGCAAAGAGGGAAATGAGTATCATGAATATTTACCAAATAAATGAAAGGGATGCTTATTGATTTAGCCGACAGAGTGAGAGCAGGAGCTTCCACCTGTGACATGAAAGAGGAGGTAAAGCAGGAAAAAAAGATATCTGTGATCAGAGCGGAGAGACGGCACATAATCAGGTCCAAGATAAGAACTAGTAAGGAAGCCCACAGTGTCATGCACAAAAGCCAAAATCTGGAAAAAGGAAGAATGAGGGAAAAAAAAGATAAATCACTGTGTCAATATTCACTTAACATTTTGAACATTTCCACCTTTAAAGAAATTAGATTAGATTAGATTAAACTTTATTAATCCCTTTGGGAGGGTTCCTGTCAGGGAAATTAAAGAGAACTAACTAGTTAGACATTTTGGGAAAACATTCATTATTGAAGGAAGTAAGAAAAGAAGAGCGCTACAACCCCAATATCTGTCCGTCAAATATTAAGCCACGGCCAAATAATAGAAGTAACTGAAAGAAACTAGCCTAGCCCCGTCCAAGGCATCGTATGCCATTTGTCTAAATATTAATGCTAAAGAAATAAAAAATAATAATACAAATTGTGGCTTTATGCTCTAGTAGGTAGATTTTGTCATCCTTGGATAGTGCAAGGCTGTTTCCTCATACTCCCAGTTTTTCTGCTGAAGCTAAGTTATTCATCTCATTGCTGTGGCCTCACATCTACAGTAATGGTCAGATAGGACTCTTATTATCTTATTGTTATCAGTAATCTCGCCTATTATTTTTTAAAAAATAATAATAATAAGAGTAGATTTTCCAGAACATTAAACACCACTAATTTACCTCAGTTTCTACCACTGGCTGTGGCACCTCTTCCTTTATCTACAGAACAGGGAGACTTATTTGTCATGTCACGAATTCAGCGAGTACATCTTATTCATTTTTGCCACGATGGTTGTTTAATATGCACAGCCTGCATATGATAAAATTCCTTTACTAACTGATGAATTACAAAGAGTAAAGTGACTGTTAACTGAAGGAAATGTTATATGTGCTACAATAAAACTGGCAACATTGTTTCAGAGGCGCCTGTAGAGTGAAGAAAATTAAGAATTAATATTCCTGAGCGCTTCTTGCTCATTTACCTGCACTGCTACAACAGGCTCCTCCACCTTTGCTGCCGCCTCCTGACGTTCGACCTTATTTTGAATCTAAGCAAATGGAAATTCATCTTTACATATAAAAGCTGCTTTGGAAGTGGTTATGTGGTATAATCAGAGGGTCAGAAGACCATTACACTCCCCGTAAGAGGACCAATCCCCAACAATGAGAAGCTTCCTTCCATTTACCTGCACTTCTACAACAGGCTCTGGTACCTCCACTGGTGTCTCCTGCAGAGCAAAACTGTTATTATATTCTGCACAGATTCAAACTGTGAGGAACATTTTAAACCCTGTAATTAACCGTACAGCATGTTTGTTATGTAACACAGGCAAGCTGGTTTGTAATTACTCAGTCATCTCAGGCAAGGCCTCGTGTGAGGTAGATTCATATTCACATTAATGTAACGTTCCCTGATTACAGCTGAGAAGATTGAGCAGACTCTAGTTTACATGCATGTTTACAACTTCTGTAGCTGGCCGTGGCGCGTGATTCATTGATTGTCTGCAGGGCAGCGAAGAAATTCTTACTTTTGTTAAAAGCCAGCGAGTCAAACGTGAACCTCAAAACACACGAAAAGTTATATTTATGAAATGCTCAATATGTTAACATGGCAGTGAATGGCAACTTATATAAACTGGTTAAATGAATAGTTCAAATGCATTAGACGAGTCAGAAAAGATCACGTGATCAGTGTGATGTAAGTGTTATTTTATTGTTTTTGTTTAAGTCTTTTAATCTGTTTTACTCTCTTAGGTTTTATTTATTGGTTGTTGTAAATGTGATTCTTTTTCATAAAGTTTTGTGTTTTTAATTTATTTTATCTAACATTTATTCATTTTTTATTGCGCTTGTTTTATTCACTTACAGTTCGTGAACTTAAGTTGCAAATTTTATCCTCTTTTCATACATAATGTTTATTTGTGTATTTATTTTCGTGCTGTCCTGTTGTAATTCGGCAGGCTGAACATGAAAGGTGCTGGGTTTGATTTGTTGGTTTGTGCTGAATATGGGACAAAACCCAGGAATTAGTTAGCTTAGCATAAAAGTTCCACTGCAAAGAAGAAAGAAAATAAACACGTGGGATGATGAGCGATCTTTAAGTACGTTCATGTCTAAATTTAGAGCCTTTATATTTGTGACCCATAGCTGCAACACGACTTGAGGATATTTCAGCTAAAAGCCTCCAAAATACAACAAAATATGTATTTGATTTTGTACGTTAAAGCTCTGTTTGGGACTCAAATATTAGTTTAAAACAGACATTTTGTTTATTTTATCTCTATAAAAACTAAAATAAAAAAAAAGATCAGTTGTAGTTATTTAGTGTAACTCTTTCTCTGGCCGGCAGCTAGATGCAATGACCTCCTGTCAAGCTCCCTTTCTCCCTGCTTCCACTCCTTACCCTAAAGCTAAGATAATCACCTTCTATTTATATCTTTATGTATTATTCAAAGACACCAGAATGACATCATTCTTCTTGTCTAATTCTCAGCAAATAGGAGAACCTGATTCTCCTGAGAGAACAGGTTTCAGCACAGGAATAATGCTGCTTCACAAAACCACTGCTCCCATTAGGAAACACTAATTTGCACGTTTCTGCCGCCTCTGAACGAATGAGCTCTCGTTCAGTTAGTAACTGATGAGCCATGGTCAGTTTGCGAATGGGGATATTTTACTGTACCGCTGCTGCAGTCCTGCCCGAGGCTTGGGCTCCGCTTGCTGAAGCACCCTTGCTTTTGGAGGTCTTGACTCCTAGCCATACCTCAAATTCACATACAGCATGTTTCACACTGTGTTCCGCTCTAACATGCAGTGAATGTCTGCGTGAATGGCCATTCCTTAAAATAGTGACTGAATCTCGTAATCTGCAGTTAAAGCTGTTTGTTTACCTTCTGGCGGAATAATTTGCTCAGAGTATCTTTGGCTGATTTTCCTTTTGAGGACTGAGGCTCCTTTGCAGCAGCTTTGGGTTCTTCTTTCGCCGACGGCTTCACAGGTTTGGCAGTTGGTTCTCCTTTGATTTCCATTTTTGGTGGCTCTGGAGGTGGGGGCGGCGGGACAGACATTCCTTTGGGTGCTGCAGGCGGTTCAGATATTTGTGCAATCTATTGAAGAAAGAGAGGAGATATTAAAGCAATGCTTTACAATGGAAAACCACTAGAATCTGTCTGCACAACCCACTTAAACAGCAGCGGCATTTTTATGTCACAGCAGTTTTGTCAGATATGATATCAGCAACAGCATTTCATTCCAATTTCACACAATAAAAATGCATTGCTATGTAAAATTAGCAAATAAAGAGCCATATCTGGGATGCAAATGAACCTAACCTGTGTAGAAAATATATAAATTCAATGTGAAGTGCAAGAATGGCTATGAAACTCAAAACTCATGGGCTATATGCTCACAGTAGTGGTTGCTGCTGGTTGGGTCTCCCTCTGGGGCTATTTTGCAACAGAAAAGAAAGCAGTTTTATGAATGTTAAACTGAAGCAAACAAAAGAATAAAAAAGCTGATGTACAAAATAATCATTCAGGAATAGCTTTAGCTCAAGCAGAACAGAAAAGGGTGTGGGTCCAAACTTTAAGGAGCCGGTATCAGACAATCACAGATATGGTATGATGATAAGCAGCAGGAGAGCGTGAAGTTAAATTAAAATGAACCTCTGTTCACCTGATCTTTTGTGGCATCAGGAGTAGCTGTTTCCTTTTTGGGTGTTTTAGTAGGGGTCACCTGTGCAACAAGGGGACAATTAATTTTAATTTTTGTTTTGAAATCCACAAAAACCACAAGAAAAAAAGAAAAACATGAACCGTGTGAGCATCGTGGAGCGCGATGCTGTTATGTGTGCGTGCCAGTGAAGCGGCGCAAAAAGCAACGTGTCAGAGGAGGCAGTTGATAAAACAGAAAAATAATTATTTGGATAAAACAGAAGCCTTTCACGAATGCAGACACGGGCCTTTATGGTAAGCTGACTGAGGCCCACAGAGGTCCCTGACAGAGCACATACAGTACATGCGCTGTCATTGTGACAGCCATTGTGCTCCGGCGATGGCGTAGGCCTGCCCTCGCTCTATCTTCACAAATCTCGACTTCCAACCGCACAGGCCTCCCTTGTGAGCTCACACTATGGGACGAACAATAGGCCATCACATTCCCGCATGTTCAAAGACTTGATTAGCATGGGGCCAGGGCAATGGCAACTCTTTAAAACGGCATGAATCCAAAAGACAGCACGATGAAGAGGAACTACAATAGCTGCTTGTTGTGAGTTTTCCATCTGGCACTGTCATGATGGCACATGTTTTGCTCTGGATACCTTTAATGCCACATAGCGTAACACCTCCTTCACACGTCACCACACAGAATCAAGAGGATTCACAAATACACTCAAAATAATTCAGCATTTTTAAAATGTAAATGCTGAATGATCGGAAAACTTAGCAAACATCCCAGTCTGAGTGAGGCATAATTAGATGATTAAGTTGATTTTTGTTTTTTTCTTTTGCCTGTTTGCAAAAAAAGTAACAGATAAAGAGAGAGAGGATTTGTTCTTTTGCTTTTCATGATGCCAAACAGTCTAATTTGACATGAAACAGTTAGAAATAGCCAGACTATAAAAAAAACCCCAACTTAAATCCCCAAATGATGCCACTTACTAGGGTTTTGAAGAAGTTCATAACTGGATTCTCTTCTGGGTTTCCCGTCTCTTGGCTTTCCACAGGCTCGCCGTTTCCGTTGTCAGTTTCAGGAACTTTCGCTTCCTCTGGTCTGCAGACTGGAGTCACACTCTCTGGCTCCGCTAATGATTCGGGCTCTTGCTTTAGGTTAGCTGTCTCCTATACACCATCACAAAGAGTTAGCCTTTGAGAATTATGTTAGAGCAGCGGAGCTGATATGTAAGCAGTGAGTGTCTTAATCGCAGCATTGAGACGGGAGCACAATTCCAACCATGCCTCTGCCTACTCGGGGCATTGTCAACAATCACCCTTTTATTAATGTGTGTGTGTCCCACCCCTCACTCATTGATATTCAACAATGCGTGAGAGTTATGCCCTGAGAAATGTCAGGAAAATCAAATACCTTGCTGGGCCCCGCACGGCGTGCGTCTATAAAATATCTGAAGTGAACCGATGTCAGTTTTAAGATCAATTTTTAGTGAATTTATTTATGCATTTTTTTTGCTTTCCTTCTGGCAATACTGATTTATTATTTTGGCCTCATTTACTCTTCCTTTGCAATTTTAAAGGGGACCTATTATGCTTTTCCATATTTCCTTTTCCGCGCCCTTTCAGATTTTCTGTCATGAGCACCATATTAAATGCTTACAAAGGGTCAAATAAGGAGGTCAGCATCTATGAAAGTCATCACGAGCCAAAAGCACTTGATTTCAGACAGGTTTTGACACTCTTGACTCTATATGATGTTAGGACACCCTTAATATGGACACCTCAGTCACACAGGTCTGAGCACAGACCGTCTACTTATGAGGGGCAGCCAATCAGAAGAAAGAAGGACTAAACCAGAGCAAGCACGCTTGCCTCGGTGGATGAACTGAGGAACTGCATTAAGGAATATAAGGAATATAAATATAGAGTGCATAATGAGCACAATATGTCCCCTTTGTCACTAAGCGCAATAATATTACCCAAATCATGAATGACTGAGAATAAAAAGAATCTTTAAATTAATATTTCAGTGTCTGATTTTTCAGTTTATTGGAAGGTTTTTTTTTTACATTTACAATTTTTTTTAACAACGTGAGCCTTTGTTGACATACAAACACAAATAATTGCACAGTCAGGTACAATTATTATCACATACTACACGCATGCATCGCACGGGAGATCCTCACGAGGTAGATGAAAATAATGTTAGGTAAGTTTCATTAACACAATCATTGTTCATTCGTTTTTCATTGTTCACTTGAAGACTCGGGACGCTGACAATAATAACACTGAAGAGCGGTGAAATGTTTCCAGCAGCTAAAGCTGACTGAAACCTGAGAGGTAAACAGTCAGTGTTTGAACTTCTGCCTTCGGGAGAGTCTGCGCTTCACATGTTGAGTCTATCTGGTTTCTTTCTCGTGCTTCTCTTCTGTATCGCTCTCTGCCGAGAGACGCACTCAACTTCTCCTGGCCTGAAAGTGCTTCTGCACACTTTGGCAGAGGCTCATTAAATGGCAGTTTAAGAATCTTCTGAATGCTCCTCAATAGCAGCAAAATCATCACCAATGAAATGTTTATTTCAAGGATTACAGATTATTATTTGTTGTTCAGTCTCTTTCCTCGGCTATTCAGAAAAAAAAAAAAAAAACAAGGTTAGATTTTTTTCAGATTCAGTCCCAAGCCTCACATATAAATCACACATGACAGCATCTGTCCTCGGTCGGCATTCTCCGGGGTGGTTTCAGCTGGGGTAGTACTCTCAGTGAATTCTTCCTAGACTGAAACACAAGGCTCCAAATCTTCTGTGGTGCCCTTCAGTTGTTAGTTCCTCAGCATGTCTGAAAAGCAAACTCCGACAACTCAGTCTTGTGTGTTCTCCGCCTCACTGGTAGCATCTTCGTTATCGGGGCTCGGGTTCTCATCTGCGGTTTCCTCTGAGATCACAGGGGTTTGTTCAGCATCTTTAGATACGTCACTTTCCCCCTCTTCTCTGTCACTTTCTTCCGCGGGTTTTTCAGCACTTGCTGCCTCTTCCTCTCCTTTAGCAGCTGATTCTTGGACAGCTGTGTCTTCCTCAGCACCACCTTTCACCGTTTTAGCTTCATCTGATAAAACCTTGTCATTCATGTCTCCAGAAACGGGCTCATCTGAAGGGGAGAGACTTTCTTCTCGCTCTCCAGAGAGGGGCACAAAAACCGTCGCTACAATTTCCTCTTCTTCCACTATGCTGTTGTCATCCAGTGCAGGCTCCTGAAGATCGGTAGCTCTGGGTTCAAATTCTTGAGCCAGCAGATCAATTGCTGCCTCTGGTATTTCTTCAAGTATTTCTGGTTCCATCTCAGTTATCACACCTTCTTCAGCCTCAGCATTGTATTCAGCAATAATGATCTCTGGAATTAACTGTGGCTTGACTTTAATTACTGGAGATTTTAAAATAACTTCAATTTGTTCAGAAGGAGCTTCCACAATATTCATTTCCGCTCTGGGGCAACTATCGCACTCTTCTGCTGACTCACTGGTGGTTACGGGGCTGATATTTTCCTGCTCACTTATTTGTGGCGCGTCTTCAACTGCAGCAGCATCATCAGGAGGGACCTCCTGGCTGTCTGGATCCACCTTAACTAGATTTTCAGTCTGAAAAGGGAAAGCAGCTTCTTTTACGGCCATGTCTTTATTTGCAGCTGCTGAGTTTGGCTTCTCATGAACAACCTCGGAGATTGTTTCCGTCACTCCAGTCGCCGCCTCTTTGTCTAGGGAGGTAATGTCATTTGCTTCCGCAGCCTCAGGAGTGACAGCATTAGACTCAGGTTCAGCGGTTTCAATCAGCACTACATCAGCTGACTTGTCTCCAGCTCCTTTACTGTTGTCTTCAGTAATTGCTTTACCTACTCCCAGCTCTGACGCAAGTGCAGCGCAGTCAGAGGCAACTGCCAAAACTGCTTCGACACAACTTGCCACCGCTTTAGGGATGGTGAAAGTGAACTCCTTTGACAGATATTTCTCTCTCTTTTGTCCCTCTGCAACAGTGTCATCATTTGAATTGGAGTTCTCGGGCCCCAAATTTTCTGCAGCTCCCACCAGCGCTGCTCCAAACTTTGAGGTTTCATCTTTTAAAAGGTCTCTAACAACCTCCGCGGCTTTGACAGCATGTTCCCTCAGTGAATCTTCCTCAGTTGTTGCCGTCTCCATCGGTTCCTCCGCGGCGTTGGCGGCCGCGGCGTCACCTTCATCCATTTGTGCTTCAGGTTTTTGCTCTATTTGCACTGACAGTTCAACTTTTCCAGGTTTATTTCCTTCTTGATGATCAGTGTGAACCACAGTGGCAGCGTCTTCTCCATTTGAATCCTAAATTATGAAAATCAATATACAGCTTGTGTTTATTTGCGGGACACAGATGATAACTATGTGGCTGATTGAGTCATCAGAAAAAATGTTGATGTAGTACAACAGGTGTAAATACTAACAACTTTTATTTATTTGTTTTTTTGTTTGTATATATTGTTGTTGTTAAATGCATTATTGCGTGGTGCATTGGATTAAATTACACTGCAGAGATATTTTGGTCCGTTAGTGAAAAAACGTAATTTTTTTTGCAATATTTGGTTTATGCGCAGATAAAAGTCAGCATTAAGGAAATGTAATCATATGGCCGGTTGATTATTGGAAACATTTAGCACAACATGATAAGATCAAAACTAAAAACGTGACAGCCACATCTCGGTTCTCTCTGAATTTCGTGTCATGCCTGCATCACTGAGGCCCACGCCCACTAATCTTTGTCAAAGGCAAATAACTTGTGACATGCGTACTTTGTGTTTTTTTAAAGAAGGGTTGTATGTTGTGGCTTTACGCAAAATGTTACTCAAACAGAAAATGCAAACGCACTCGTACGTACTCCTGTGGCACACTAATGTCAGCTGCAGAATAACAGAACAACACGTTTGGGGTTTTAACTCAAAACACGTCGCAGCGTCTGTGCTCGTTCTAATAAAAGAAAATCGATGGCTCAATTATTGTTTTTTTTATTAGGGTCCAAGCAAGCATTGTATCTTCTCTGTTTATTATTGTTATTGTTGTTGTTTTTGAACAGCAGTGGAGCTCTGTGAGACAACATGATACATCTAAAGTATAGCTAACAGGGTCAAATTAGCCATATATTTGTCACAATGTATCCATTTTTAAAACTAAGCTAAAGACTTTTTTTCACATTGCTTTTAACTGACATGCCACTATTACTTTTAAATTCTGATTTGAGATCATTTGTTTTTGAATACTTTAACTGCATACATTATACATACCTGCAGGCATTCTTGCATATATTAGAAAATCCCTTTAAGTTGCCTCCTTGTGTTAAATATGCTAAGCAATGGAACTTGCCTCGTCTCCTCATACGTTTATTGGCAAACAGAAAATAAACTCTTCTGATAGGAATAAACAGAAGAAGTGCCTCCACCTGCTGTGGATCAGTGGGAGGAACACTTACATCTGTTTGATCTTCACTCGGGCTCTCCTTTTCCTTCTCTTCAGCATTCTCGATTTCACCCTTTTTCTTTTTGAATAGTTTGCCGAAATGACGACGACCTTTTTCTCCTTTGCTTTTCTTGACCTCTTCCTTCTGGACGTTGGTGTCGGGGGCTTCCGAAACAGTTTGGGCGCCATCAGGCTGACACTCTGATTTGACTGTCGCACAATCAGTTGGTTGTATCTCCAAGTTTAAAGAGTGGACCTCGCCATTTTGGCAGACTGTAGTTTCACTCTTACCTGAAAAAAAAAAAAAAGTGAAAAAATAAACAAAATGACAGGTACATGCAAGCTTGAAATACAGGAATGAAACTGTTATTGAACCCACACTGTTATTTCGTTCTTTGTATGATAAAAAGTGCTGCTGATTGGCTCTTTAACCCCTTAAAGGTCCTTTTTATAATTACCAACTGCAGATTTTAATTAACCTTTTCACCACCAGGGAGCAGCATTTTACCAGTGAGTGTGTTGAGATGTTTTCAGATGTGTGCTGCTTTACTTTATTTCCTCAAGATACTTTGCTTTTTGCCAGGCTGTCATTGTAAATAAAAACAAATTACTTGCTTTGATAAACAGGGGTTACATGGACTTATTGTACCACCTTGTGGTACAAATTGGTATTACATTAAAGTGCAGCCCAGCCCTAATAAAGAGATTGTTGGGTTTTCTCTGTAATTATTGTGTAGTCTTTACCTTACAATATAAAGCACCTCGAGGCGATTGTTTGATTTGGCGCCATATAAATAAAGTTGAATTGAACTGAATTGAATTGAATTTATTTTTGGTCGCTTCTGCCCTGTGTGTGCACTGTTTTACTTTCCCCAGTCTTGTTTCCCCAGTCTTGTTTCAGCTGTGTTCCCAGGTGTTTCCTCTCTGCCCCAGTCAACACTATGTGTATTTACACTTGCTGTCTTCGTCAGAGTGTCTGTTTCCCTCGCCCTAGTGTCTCATATCACCCCAGCCTGTTACATTCCCTAGTGTTCCCTGTGTCTCAGTTCCCTGTGCCTTACTTAATAGTTTACTTTCCCTTTGGTCTTTGTTTCATTGGATTTGTGTTTTGCTTCATGAACATTTTGCTCGCCTTCTGTTTAATCTTACCTGCCTTGCTTTCTGCGCTCTCGGTCCTTACATTCCTCACACTCCACAGGGTCAACTCAGTTTGTAGATGCTGACAAGTTGCATTTCAGTTGATATCTCTTCAACACAATATATCTATATTTTGAACCGAGGTGTATCACACTCACAGCTTTAGCTAATTTGGGAACTATTAATTAATTAATATGTTTACAACTATTTTTAAACACATTAAGTGCCTTTATGAACACAACAAAGTATTCTTCAAGGCCAGTAATGTTTTGGGTGTGGAGCTTGACTCTGACAGTGGTGGCAGAGAATGCTGTCGAAGAGGACGATCCTTCACACCCTGTTCATGCGCTGGCCAGTCACAGCAACACGTCCACCAAAGACTAAAGCTTCTACCGAGGGTCATCAAACTTCACAATGCCGCCTTGTGACACATGAACTATTTAACTATTTTCACTTGTCATATATTGAATATACTGTATATAGTACTGTTAACTTTAGAGTCTTTATTTAACATATCATTTTGTTGTTGTTGTTTTTGTTTTGTTTTTTTGCCTTAATCATGATATTTTCTATATTTGGTTCAGTTTTTTTGTCTTTTCTGAAAAACCTGAAAAAAATGACTTAAGCCATGATTTTAAGAAGGAGACAATACTGCACCTTGAAACGAGTGCCATATTTTTAAATATAGGATTTAGATTTTTCTAGCTTCATATTTTCTATTGTCTATATTTATTTTTTAATTGAGCATCTGTAACAAATGAATTTCTTCCCCGTGGTTAATAAAATATTCTGATTCTGATTCTGAAGCTATTCCTTGAAATTTCTGCCTTGACAAACGTCCCCAAAATAAGTCAGTAACAGCTGCAACAGGTCAAAATGAACTCCTCTGGGCTCTATGGATGAGAGTAATTTGGGAGAATTTTGAAACATAATAAGTTTCATTTGGTTTTAAAAACATCAAATACTGACTATTTTACTTCAACCTTATTAAAAAAAATGTAAATAATAGCCATAAAAGTCAGCAGCAATGATGTTACTGAAACTGTTCAAAAATAATGTGCTGCAGATTTACATGGGCTAGTAAACGTGGGCAAGTCAGTGGCAGAATGTTATTTCCCACATCAACATTAGCCGTTCAGTGTCATGGGAATCCCATGGTATTTTTTTGTTATTGCGAAGACACAAACGGCCACACCTTGACAAGTCAAATACTTGTCAATTCCTGAGACAACGCCTGCAGTTTACAGTGGAGGACTCAGACATCGTGTAACTGGGAGTCACTGTGTTTGCAGAGCATTGCGAGTCACCGAGGACTAATCATTACTAATCAACATGGAAAAACAATTAACTTTTTTTTTCTGCGAAAGACAAACATAAAATATAACAGCATAAAACAGTCTGACAGTAACAAAAAGTTCATCCTTTTGTATGACTCTAATGGGCTTGTGTTGAGCATTGATCTATGCCTCATCGTGACACCACCACTGTAGGTCATTATCATGTTATTATCTTAAAAGAAATGAAAAAATAATAAATAAAACTCACCACCGATCTCCAGTCCACCAGGTGTGATTTGTACAGAGATGCCATTCACTGTTCCATTTTCATGCTTTTCAGGAATCGTTCCATTCTGTGATGAAAATAATAACGAATAATGTCAGCGCCGCACTTTGTGGTTTACAAGGTGGGTTATCTTTGAAGAGAAGCCCAGATTTTCCCTGCACCTGTCACTAGTGCATGCTAGAATTTTGGAAAGTGTGCAGCTTCTAACCGATGCTCACATCATTTTAAAAGTGACATGGACAGCTTTTAGTGTGTCAGGTCTGCTGTGTAATTTGCATTGTTTTACCTTTTCTAGCTGTTCTTTGCTGACGGACTGTTCGTTTCCCATCTTTTTCAAGACTTACAGGTCGAAATAGAATGAAATGAAATAGAAATTTTGTTACATCACACTGACAAACAAAGATGATCTGCAAATAATGATTAGCATCTTTTAAGGCTTTTTAAAAATGTAATATTGTCTTAACTTCAGTGAAATGTCTTACCCTGTTGACTTCCTCCTTAAGAAAACAGCGTGTCTACCTGAGATGGACTTGCTCCTCTTGCTCAGTTACGTATGTAGACAGTTGTTAACCGGCTACTTTATGTGTGTTTTAAAATGGGTGGGTCTAAGTTAGCAGTTGGATTTCCTCAGCAAAAACAGCTTGCTGTTCATCCAACAGAGTATTGATGCTCTTTAGGAAAAAGATATGATTACCTCATGGTAATCTTCTTCTGCTTCTGGCAGCCTGAAAATACCCTGACGAGATCATAATGAGGCAACTCTATCCAAGCCCACGGTGATAAGGCGGTCCGACACGGTTTTGTTGACCAATGTGGCAGAGACCTAACAGGATGTATATTAAGGATATTGGTCTGGCATGTATCCACACTGACAGAGCTAAAAGAACTCTGTTTGCACTGGTTAATTTGATTTGAAGAGAAAACTTTAAGCATTTTACACTGATTTTTTTAACGATTCACTTGTTGATGCAAATAAATCTAATCACACTGAAGTGTGGTAACATATCTGTTGAGCTCTTTTGGTATTATCTGTTTTTTAAAAAAAACGAGTTCATCAAGGCTGACAAAGAGTTCTGTGATAAAAATATGTCAACATTTCCATCTTTAAAGGTTTCCACGTGGTCGTAGTTAGATACTCTTGTTTGTTTACCACTCAGGGATCGAAGATCTTTTCCTTTGTTGGTTTTGTCAGTAACTGGGTCATAATAATGCTGACAAAGGTTTTTTTTTATATTTGACTTCTGGAAGAATCTCTTTATATAAGTCAATCAAAGTATGTAAATGTGTTTTATCACAAACAAGCATGCTTAAAAAAAACTATAAAATGTGCAGTATTTGTTGAATTTATTATTGCAAGTCCTGGAGTCCATGAAAACAATGGCTCGACTGTATCCTATAGACTGCACGCTGAGGTGGGAGTTGGATTCCCCTGTTTGGAGTGTGCAATTATGACTTCATGCAAAGCCTGCAGCTGACGGGCCTCAAGCAAACTCTTCACGATGTACCAGCCTGCTAGTTTTGCTAGTGGCACATCCACACTTGATAGACTCTTGATTCTCAGACTGTAAAAATGACATATTTGTATTTTTTTTCAGCTCAGATGATGCTACAAACTACAAATGGTGTGTTATAAGTGAGTCTAAATCAACTTGGATTAATAGTGTGCTAGCCGTACAGTGTATTCATTAAATATTTGAATTTGGGTGCAGTACTGTGTGCTATACAAATATTTACAGAACAGCAGTTCCGGTTGATACAATAACTAGTTTGCCATATTGTAAGCACGTTTATACATTTATTGAGATAATTACTTGTTATAATAAACCAAAATGACAAAATTTATTTAAAATACATTTAAATTCAGGTTTTAGATGTAAGTGTAGGGGGCATGTGTTGCCACATATCTGGCTTTATTTACCAGAACCTGAAATAAACTAAGCAAACAAATCACACACACGAAAACTCAAAAAAGGGGGAAAAAAAAATCAATCTGTAAGAATTAAATATATTTTGTTGCCAATGCGTAGGTTCAAACTCCAGATGGGCCCCCTGATAGGGGGCAGTGTGGGGATATTTATTCCGCTGAGCGACACCGTGCCTGAACAGGCGAAGAAGCGAAGATGGCAGCGACCATGAAATCATCAGTGGTAAAGGAAATGTTTCTTTTTATAAATCCATTTTTGCTTCGCATTTAAGTTACTGCCTCGCTGTTTTAATTAGAGATGCAAGAAGAAAGTGGCGTTGTGTCGGTCTGCGGGTATGGAGCCAAAATGGCTCGTGGTGGTGATTCTTGAAAGCGGCGTCACACCCTCGTGCAGCTGCCGTCAAGCGACAGCTGGCTAAGCTAGCTCGATTTACGCTGTGATTATGTAGCCGTTATTCCTGAGAGCCTAAAAGCTTTATGACGAAACCAATGAGGACAGTAACCAAACGAGGGCTGTGGTAGCTGCAGGTGATCAGAGACCGCTACTTAGTAAACATAATAAAAGTCGGCCTTTTGTTAGCTGGCTAAGTTAAGCGACGAATGCTGCTGTATCTTAAATTCTTATATTAAAGACAAATAGATTCGCAGTTTCTGTACCAAATAAGATTAATACTTTGCTCGGTCTTACTGAAGTGATATTTGAATATTGCTGACCGACCAGCAGCACATTAGGGTCACCACATCACAACGGACTTGATGTGGGGCAAAGGGTTTGTTTGTGTGGGACAATGTGGGTCATGATGTAGTGCCAAAAAGTGATCGTCTGCTTAAAAGTGATTCCGGTATTGGCCAAAAAATGATTGGCTGTACTTTTTTTGGCCTATAATATGTGGAACGTGACAAATATATTTGTCATTAATGATATCAAGTAATTTTGAGCCAGAAACAATATTCCTGTCACAAGGCAGAAGCTGCAATCACTTATTTGGCAACGTTACTTTTATTTTACAGTCCATGGTCTTTTGCATGTCACGAAGGGGACAATGAAACTTGTAATTGCTGTATCATTTGTAGTAATAAAGGTTAATAGACTATTTATAAGGGACTACACCCCAACACCTGTATGTACAAGAGGTTTCAGGACAGTGTATCAATTATATTAGAATATATTCAAATTGAGTGGCGTGTCACAGAGGGGACCGAGAAGATCAGAAATTATGAGACGCAAAAGTTAATTACATATTCCCATGAGTACTCATAAATCAGTTGATCTTTCACATCATGTCTAATGCTTGGGCTGACAAAGCAAAATTAAGTTAATCATTTGGTTGCTGAGGAACGGTGAAAGACAGACAGTGATACTGAATTTTGCCTGTGACGGGGCCCTCTGTCTTGTTGTGGACAGGATCTTTTGTTTTTGGAGTGGCACAAATTTGTGTGGCGTCTGACTGACACCTGAAAATGCCTTTTTAATACAAATTGTTTTATATAACTTTGTTAAATTTGTATATAAGTAGGCCTGTCACGATAACAAATTTTGCTAATCGATTAATTGTCTCAGAAATTATTGCGATTAACGATAATATTGT
>JAVDPK010002006.1:684569-700269 GCA_034780415.1 Cichlasoma orientale
ATGAGAAAGGGAGGGGTCAGTGGAGAGCGCCAGAGGATGGCAAAAGGAGAGCGCCTTTTGCCATCCAGCGTCTTCAGCAGAGAGAAAGAGAGACACAAAGCAGAAGATCGTACGATTAATTGATTTATTGTTTATCGCGACAGGCCTATATATAAGTTTTTAAAATTTGCAGCTTGTGTTTGTATTTGAGTTGTAAAACAGTTCATTAAACATGTTTGTGGTTTTCACAGTAAAAAAAAATCCAACATTTTTTCCTACACTGTTATTACAGTATATCAACAACTTTATAGTCACACATGTGATTGTGCTGAAAGCAATGATACCAAACATGACCTGTAAAAACTGTCAGTGACATTAAAAATGTCTTTTTAAAGACAGATCTGGCCAAGATGGCTGCTGAAATTCCAACAAATATAAAATCAAAATTCTATAAAGATATTTGAAGTAGCCAAAAAGAACTGGATTGATTATACTGGAGATACAATAACACAATCATAAAGATACTTGCAAAACAGGTCATGCCTTAATTTTATAAATAAGCCCTTCATAAATCCTGTTGACTACAGTCTGCTTACCAATAAAGGAAAGATACTACACATCAAAAATGCATAGAAACATTGGAAATCACTTCTTAGCAGATGATCACTTTCAGCTGTTAATCTTTCATAATAATCTTTGTGTTGAGCAGTTGGAACATTCCTTTTAAGCCACACTTGACAACTCTTGTATTGGAGGATGTCACTTGGGTACAAGCAGGTTTAACCTCCGTGACAATGAACAAAAGATAATAAGGGGCTGACTCGTCTGTCCACGATCTCAACGGGTCGGTCCGGTCAGAACCGATGGCTCAGTCCTAAATGGAATCCTGAACATGCTCTGTAATCCGGAACATGTAATGGACCACAGCTGACTGGACGGCGATTTGTACAACTCTAATAAATTACAGCTGTTTGAGATTCACCGGTGTGGTCTCTCTTCAGGTTCAAATTAAAAATGCAGTTTATGAATTGTATTTATTAATCCCCGAAGGGAAATTGCAGTGTCGCAGGAGCAAAATCACACACACGACCATACAAAACACAAAAATAAGCACAAAAACAGGTTGCTTCTTGAACTCTCAGAAATTGAACATTTCATCTGTGATGTAATGGCAGGAAACCCCAAGGTAGGCTTCTTACCTGTCCATATATCAGCAGTGAGTTTGTGATAACTGCAGTGTTAATGTCCTTGAAAGTGCCTTCATATTTTCTCTCAGTGAGCTTTGTAAAATGTGTCCTTGAGTGAAGTGTAACCTGGATTAAAGGTGCAGATCGCTTTATTGAAACATTTGTCTTCAACCATCGACAGAGGCCTCGTGTTAGTGACGATTGTGTCGAGGATGATTTCCTCGCTGTGGCGTGCGCGTCTTTCCCATCGTGAAACCCGTCACTGTTTTATTTATTTATTTTTCTCGAATGAGATGCAGTATCACATGAGTGTGTGTGTTATAGCACAATAAGTGACGCATAAATTGTGTGACACAACAAATCAATAATGAAATTCGTTGCCAACACTCTGAATAATCGATTCAAAAAACATTTGTGTTAGTTTTCACCATATTGCCGGTTTTCTTCACATCTAGTGGCTAAAAGCCAGCGTTGAGAAAAAGGCTGTGAGGTTGGAAAAGTTACTGCTGACCAATACTTGAAACTCAGAGTGTGAGTTTAGCATGAACTAAAAACTCATTTCTTTCTTTTTTTTTTCTTTTTTTGCAGGCAGTTGAAGATGTGAATGTCACTTTTGAAGACCAGCAGAAGATCAATAAATTTGCAAGGAACACGAGTCGGATGACGGAGCTCAAAAATGAGATCTTGGATAAAAAGGTGAGTCCCACTGTGATGGGGAAGAAGTGTTTAGTCCTATCTGAGAGTAAGCATTTAGAGTGTGTTCAGTTAAATTTACACAAAGCAAACCACACCCAAATTGCAGTTTCTTAAACCTAAATAAAATCATCGCAGTATATTAAAAATGATCGCTGGCACTCTGATCAGATAGAGTGCTATTGGCCCTTTATTTGAATGGGAGTTATTGTAATAGTGTGTTGCTTTATAGCACTTGTGCATTAGCTTCACTTTCTATCCCGATGGCTGGAAAAGTGACTTTAATGAGTGGATTAGTGAACTTTATTATTGCAGAAGCTTTAGATTGTAACACTGAATATGCATAAACATGATGACATTTCAAACAGTCTTCCATTATCCTAAGAGGATAATGGATGGAAATGGATTTAACTATAAAATGACAATGAAGCTGAATCATCTACTTGCAGTGGCAACAAAACCGCTTTTGGTTTAAAAAAAAAAAAGTGTCTAGATGGTTGGATGGATATTCCATGTATCCACTTTCCTTCTGCTTGTCTGGGTCATGGGGGCGGCAGTCTGAGCAGATGCCCAAACCTCCCTCTCCCCAGCCACCTCCTGCAGCTCTTTTGGGAGGGGATTCAGAGGCATTTCCAAGCCAGTCAGGAGATGTAATCTCTGCAGCAGGTCCTGGGGTCTTCTCCCATTTGGCTATGCCTGACATGCTTCACCTAGGAGGTATGCAGGAGGCATCCTAATCAGATGCCTAAACCAGCTCCTTCTGATCAGCGGGGCAGCAGCTGTACTGGGTCCCTCCTGAATGACTGAGCTCCTCAACCCATCTCTAAAGCTGAACCCAGAAACTCTTATGAGGAAGCTCGTTTCTGCTGTCTGTATCTGATCTTATTACAGGTGAGGTTGAGAACATAGATTGACCAGCTTCACCTTTACACACAGCTCTGTCTTTGTCAGACCCTGCAGACGTAGGCCCACTGTGGTAATCCTCCCCTGCCACCCGAGATCTGAAGGGTGTTAGATTAATGTTTAAATCGCACAAGAAGTCCTTCAGGTGTTACCGACTGGAGTCATTCAGGATTTTGTAGAAACATTAGTAGGCCAGTTGCATAATTTCCTTTGACTTATTTAATTGCAGAAAACTATTTATTTTTGTGCTGCGGAGCCTCAAATGCTGTTATTTAACAACCTCAAATCCATTTTTAAAAAAAAAAATAACACATTAAAAAAAACGATCTTGAACTGTGACACGAACCAATCGTGCACTGTGGCCTGGCTGGTAATTCATCTCCTAAATTTCCGAGGTTGATTTGTCACCCGCTCGCACTAATTAACTGTGCATGTCTTTGTGCAGAAAACACTTCAGAACTTGCAGGACGCCAGCGATGACCTAATGCTGTTTGATGACGACTCTCTATTTATCCCTTATCAAATTGGTGATGTCTTTATAAATCACTCCCAGGAGGAAACACAAGAGATGCTGGAGTCTGCAAAGGTGAGTGTAATGCACAGGTTTTCTTACTCGCTGTCCTGTAAGCTTCTCAAATCTGGGATTTACTAATGTTTTAGGAAGCGGTGGTGTTTATCGATCAGTGTCCCGGTCATGCCGTTCCTTTTGTAAGTCTGTCAGAACAGCGCAGCCCCAAAATGTTCTGGAAAAAGTGGATTTCACCTGTTTGTTTTTTCCGCCCCCGTTCAGTCACTGCTGTAAAGTGGTCTAAAATAAACCGTGTTGGTGCACTAAGTTGGAAATATTATAGCATGCACAATATTCAGAACTCATCTAAACAGACTTGATGAGCACAGTTTGACAAATGTGGTTGTTGTGTACTGTTTTTTGTTTTGTTTTGTTTTTATAATTACTTTCAGGAGTGCGTGGACACACAGTGCTAAATGCCTGTTCATTTATACCTACTGCTTACTAGCTGTGAATCACAATTACAAAAAACACGTCATGTGTTTTTAGGAACAGCTCGTTCCTAAAACGGACGGCAGCTTTTTGTCGGTTAAATCTAATCTTTAGACTAATAAATGCTTCATAAATCAATGAGGAAGTTTAGTTTCTTTGTTTGAGAATTGAATTGTACTTGTGCATTCCTGCAGTTATCTCATAATACATAATTGACAAATGGAATGCTTTTATATCAAATTGAGCTTATTTTTAGAAATGTTCCGTTGCTGAAATGCACCCATTCCTCCGGGTACATTATTTTAGCAGTCTATTGTCATCCTTGTGCTCAGTCCAAAAAAGCTGTCATTGTTATCTGTGACTGTCAAGCATTCATAATTCAGTTCCTTTTAAAGCTTCTTGTTCACAAAAGTCTAAATTTGAGATTGGCGAGCTTTTTGGTGCACCTACTGCAGCAACGCCTGCACGAGAGGGAGGGCCGGCTTTAGCCAACAGAGACTTCAGATTAGACCCCCGTTCTCCTTTCTGCAACTTCCATTATGTCTCCATTTGTCCTTGTGGTGTTGCTGCTGCTTCGTCACATAGCACATACTACACAGCCCTGAACTGATTGATTGAAAGAAGCCTGCTGCAGACCTTGAATGACAAATGTGTTGAAGATGGCTCAGTCATTATATCAGCAGATTATATTTTAATGTGCATTCATATCAGTCATTTTAGATACTTTCTTGCCTAAAACGATCTCCCCTAGTGTTCAGAATGTGCTTTTGATGACACGAATAGAGTCATTTGGTAAAATTGGTTTAGGAAATGTCTTATGTCTGTTGCTTGCCTCTTTTGGGGAAATTGAACTGTCTGTCCTGTAATTGGAGTTCTTGTGTTCTGTAATCAGGAAACACTGGAGCAAGAGGTCCAAGACCTTGAGAAACAAGTGTCAGCGATACAGCAAGTGTTGGGTGATCTGAAGGTGCAGCTTTATGCCAAGTTTGGTAACAACATTAACCTGGAGGCTGACGAAAGCTGAGCAGCGAAGGGGACTTTTTGACAGTTGACCCCCAATACGGACTTTTCCACAGAGCTCCTGCATCAGATTCACAACATTCACTTTTATTTACGCTGATGTGTCTGCAGTTTATTTTAGAGAAACGTGCTCACAAGGTCAACAAAATAAAGGTTCTGCAATTAAATAAATGCACTTCATTTCTAATGTATTTCGAGTGGTCTCATATTTAATTGTTTTCACTGAGCAAACTGAATTAAAAATTTGCTAGAAATTAAAATGTCACAACGCTGTCTGTTTTTCTTTTAACCAAGTCTGAAATGCAACAGGGGATTGGTGTACTTTGAAGTCTTATTTATTTATTTGTTTATTGTTACTGTCAAAGGTAGGACAAAACATTTCTGACACATCAGTGTACTCATCAATCATTAAGCTTTAGAGTACACAGATGTGTACTCTTTGGAAGGTTTTGACGTCATTCTCATCAATCATTAAAAATCTTAACAGGATGAATCAAAGTTTGGTCTTTTAGAAAAACAGTAAATAGATGTTTTCAGCCAACGAAGCTTCGCTGAGACGCGCGCAAAGGCCGGGTTGGTGCACGGAATGAGACGGCCGCTTTAATGTGTCGCCGCGCTGTTCAGATGTAATTTAAAACGCGAGGCCGAAGATGTAAAGCTGCCGTGAAATCCGTGAAACTTGCTTGATTTCAGAGAAAGAGAAATAGCCGGTCAGACTAGGCGATGAGAGGTTTGATTGTGGTGTCCAATCAAAATGGTGATGAATTATCAGACCCAGAAGAGCGTACTAGTGAGATTTTAAATGTATTTGTTTATGGGGGGGCATAGTGCCCCGTTCAAACTAAAATGCACTTCATTGATCTGTAACAATTCAGCAGAATTAAAACATGAATTATATTGTCTTTAATGTCCCGCCTCCATTTTAATCCTCCACATACAGTGTTCTGGATGGTTGGTGGCTCTCACAAATAACAATGCACAAACCTCATTAAATTGTGCCCTCAAGTGTGGCCTGCGTGAGCTAATAAAATATCTGGGAAAAGAAATAGAGAGCTTGAAGTTATAGCAGACACCTCTGGAGAATCAAGATCGCAATTAACAAGTTCCCCCTCCCTGTAGGGTTCCTGCTGAACATTCATAGCTATGATTAAGAGGAACACTGCCCACACAGGCTTGTCTTTATGCACAGCTTGTTAAACCTCCGGCTCAGAGGAACACGCATGGAAATGACTGGAGTTATTTCCCCGATGGCCTTGTTTACTCAGTCTCTGCCCCCTCGGCCCCCACATCTGTTCATTTTTACCTGTCTGTTCGTTCCCTTGCTTCCTCTCAAATGACGCACATGTTGATATTTATCAACCATGCAGCTGGACTGACGGCTTTTAAAGCGGCATGATTTCCAGTGAACATTCAAATAAGGTCGGGTATAGCCTGCCAGAATCTTAAGAGTCATTAGTGTTTAGATACAATTTCAGTAGAATGAAGTATGTTGTTTGATTCATTGAACACAGCAAATCTACTGGATTTTACTGAGGCATCCAATCATTTCTTTTATTTGGAGGAGCACAATCAAAAGTTATGACTTAAAATAAGGCACATAGATGCGGCATTCTCTGCTTCCCTTGATTTAAAGTAACAGCAAAAACATACCAGTGGGTGTCTCTGCAGCCCCAATAATTTCAGTGAACTCGTATCTGTAAGTAGAATCAAGATGAGCTCTCTGAGATCCCTGGACGTGGCTGCACGTCGCAAATATACGTCCAGGCATGTTCACGTCACGCTTCCTGCTGAAGAATTATGAATAAGATGTAGGGGAAAAAAATACAGCAGTATGATTTACCAACAAGAAGCAATTACATGTATCACATATACCACAAAGAGTTTGATTACATCTCTACCTACCTGCTTTCTTTAAAAAGAAAAAAGGACTTGTTTGAGCAGTTTAACCACTAGCTGGTATCTCTTGCTCTGCCATGAAGAGTTTGTGCACACTTTATTTCATTTTCTGCGCTGGTGCTACAGTGAAAAATTGTGTTTGCTCATTGTCTCTGTATGTTAGCCTAAATGTCAGGAGAGTCAACCCAGACGGCTTGAAAAATCCATAGCAGCTACAGCCATTCTTCATCACTTACAGCTGTTCTGTCTCAGCCAGCTTTTATTCATTACAAGGGGGAGCAATCCAGCACCTCTCGAAAGCACAATGCAGCGTGCTGCTTGTCAAATGGCAGGCAGTTCAATAATGCAATATTACATGAATTTGCAAAATTGAAAACCCTGCAGTACAGCGTGTCATTATTTTGCTGTTGTTATTTGCATACAGGTCTGGGTTTTTTTTCTCTCCCTCTTTTTAAAGACTGGAATTATTTTCTTGTTATTCTGTGACAATCCACAGCAAAGAGTGACGGGAAAGAGAGTAAGATGGCATGAAACAAGAATGTCTGGTCAGAGCTGATAGGAAAAAAAATATTTGGTTTGCAGAGGTGTTACAAGGATCTATTTTTAGAGCACATATGGAAAATTTGGGTGGGCAAAAAAGTTGCTCTTAAATAAGGTTCGTAAACAGGGCTGTGGCTTTGAGACGTTCAGAGTAATTTTGTTGGAGGCGCTCAAAAGGAATAAAATGATTGCATCCATTTTTTTTTTTTATAGGAGGCTGCAAGGCTATTCATGTAAAACTGAGGATTTTATGAGGACCTAGAGAGGCAAAAAAGTTTAGGTTTGGATCTTTAATGGGCTACAACAGAGTCAGGCAGCAATGCCTGTATGATGAGCAATGGCATTTCTGCTGGGATAGAACTACTTAATATGTAACATGTTAATGATTGATCAGTTGGTCGTGGGGGAGTAGGCGAGTTGCATGAATGAAAGGCAGAATGACAAAATAGCACTGAGGTTTAAAGCATGGGCACCAGTGACAGATTGGCTCACAGAACGCAGAATAGAAGGTTATTGGATTGATGACAGCAGAATTGAGTTTGACAGCGTGGGAAAGCGGAAGTGATAAAAAAAAAAAAAAAAGAACAGCCCTATAAGCCCAAACACCCAGGAATTCAGGCAGAAGAGAGAACGGGTCTTTCTTAGAAAAATAATAAACCACAACGATCAGTTTTATTTGGATTGCAGAGATCAGTTTGCTGCAATCCAAACACGTCATGCTGTTCATCTAACCCTGTCTGCATGTGTGAAGAAGTGTTGTGCTCTGGCCATTTGTTAAGGAGCATTTACTGAGGACACCAACATGGGCGATATGGGCAATATGAAATCAATGCATTTCTTGTGACCAAAGGCAAAAATTCAGAAAAATATTACCTGAAGAACATAAAAAGACTCAGTTTCCTTCTCTCCAAACTTCTTGTTTCACATGGTGGCCCATAAGTGTAAATTCCATAGGATAAACACAACCCCAAAAGGGTTGGGAAGCTGTGTAAAATGTAAATAAAAACAGAATGCAATACTTTTAAACACACTGTATTCACAATAGAACATAAAAAAAATCAAATATTTAAACTGAGCACCCTAATTTAAAGAAATAAAATAAGGTAATTTTGAATTTGACAGCAGGATGTCTCAAAAATGTTGGGACAGGTCCATATTTAGCATCCCCTCTATTTTTTTTTTTATTATTATTTACTGTTTCTGGCCTTTAGCAGCTTTATTTGATAGTTTTCTGCAGTGGAGAAGACACACAGTAAATGGATACTAGGTCAGGACTCGAACCTGTGCCTTCTGCACCGCTACGCGGCATATGTGGTCACCCACTCAACTGCTGAGGCATCCTGGCGCCTATCCTCACTTCTTTTAACAACAGCCTATAAACGTCTGGGAACTGAGGAGACCAATTTTTGGACTTTTGGGAGAGGAATGTTGAACATATTCTTGTCTGATATAGGATTCTAGCTGCTCACTTCAATTCAGTTTTTTATTTATGTAGCACCAAATCACAACAACAGTCGCCTCAAAGCACATTATATTGTAAGGTAAAGACTCTAAAATAATTACAGAGAAAACCCCAACAATCAGACGACCCACTACAAACAAGCATTTGGTGACAGTGCGAAGAACTCCCTTTTAACGGGAAGAAACCTCTGGCAGAACCAGGCTCAGGGAGAGACAGTCATCTACTGTGGTGAGGGGAGGGAGGCAGGACAAAAGACACTGTGGAAGAGAGCCAGAGATTAATAATAACTAATGATTAATTGAGGAGTGGGGTATAAACACATAGAGAGTGAAAAAAGTGATAAATAGTGCATCATGGAAAGCCCCCAGTGTAACCAAGGGAGGGTTCAGGGTTCACCTGATCCAGCCCTAACTATAAACTTTATCAAAAAGAAAAGTTTTATTATTAAAAGTAGTGAGGATGTCTGTCTCCTGAATCCAAACTGGTTCCCCTGAAAAGGGGCCTGAAAGCTGAAGACTCCCACTTTACTTTTACTTTGATTCTGGATTTAACAGGGAGCCAATGAAGAGAAGCCAATTTGGGAGAAATCTGCTCTCTCTTTCTAGTCCCTGTCAGTACTCTAGCTGCAGCATTTTGGATCAGGTGAAGGCTTTTTGAGGAGCTTTTAGGGCAATCTGATAGTATTGAATTACAATAGTCCAGCCGAGAAGGCATAGACTAATTTTTCAGCATCACTCTGAAACAGGATGTTTCTAATTTTAGAGAAAATGCGCAAATGCAAAAAAGCAGTCTTACATATTTGTTTAATATGTGCTTTGAAGGACATATCCTGGTCAAAAATGACTCCAAGATTTCTCACAGTGTTACTGGAGGCAAAGGTTATGCCATCCAGAGTAAGTATCTGGTTAGACACCATCTGTCTAAGATTTGTAGGGCCAAGTACAATAACTTCAGTTTTATCTGACTTAAGACGCAGGAAATTAGAGGTCATCCAGGCATTTATGTCTTTAAGACATTGCAGCAGTTTAACTAGTTGGTGTGTGTCATCTGGCTTCAGGGATAAATAAAGCTGGGTGTCATCTGCAAAGCAATGAAAATGTATGCTATGCCTTCTATTAATACTGCATTAGGTAATCATGTATAATGTAAATAAAATTGGTCCTAGCACAGAACCTTGTGGGACTTCATAATTAATCTTGGTGTGTGAAGAAGAGTCTCCATTTACATGAACAAATTGGAGTCTATTAGATAGAATGATTCAAACCACTGCATTGCAGTACATTTATTACCCATGGCATGCGCTAATCTCAACAGTATCGAATGCTGCCTTGAGTTCCAGCAGCACCAAAATGAGTCCACGGTCAGAGGCCGTAAGAAGATCGTTTGTAACCTTGACTAATGCTGTTTCTGTACTTTGATGAATTCCGGTACTGAAACTCCTCAAATAAACCATTCTTCAGATGATCAGTTAGCTGTTTTACAACCTTTCAAGATTTTTTGAGAGAAAAGGAATGTTGGAGATTGGCCTATAATTAGCTAAAACAGTTGGGTCAAGTTATGGCTCTGTAAGTAGTTTTTTTTTTTTGTGGCCTGGGAGTAGGCACCGTCGCTATAGGGATGGGGTTTTGGGGGGATGGCAGGAGGAGAGAAGCTACAGAGAGGTGTGTAAGACTGCAACTCTGCTTCCTGGTCTCAACCCTGGGTAGTCACATTTTGGGGGGTTTAATAAATGTGGCCAGATTTCTAGAAATGAGAGCTGCTCCATCCAAAGTGGGACGGATGTCGTCTCTCCTAACGAGACCAGGTTTTTCCCAGAAACTTTCCCAGTTATCTATAAAGCCTATAAAGTTTTTTTGGACAGCACTCAGACAGCCAGCAATTTCAGGAGAACACACAACTAAACATGTCACTCTTGGTATGACTGGGGAGGGGCCCAGAGAAAATTATAGAGTCCGACATTGTTTTGGCCTGAAGATCACAGGCAGCCAATGTTGATTTTCAGCTTTGTCCATTACGCACACAGATTTCTCCAGATTCCTGGAGTCTTTGGATGATATTATGCACTGTAGATGATGAGATATTCAAAGTCTGAGCAATTTTATGTTGAAGAACATTTTTCTGAAATTGTTCCACCATTCGTAGACAGTTATTTGTAGATTGGTAAACCTCTATCCATCTTCTGAAAAACTCTGCCACTCTAAGATGCTCTTTTTATAGCCAATCATGTTACTGACCTGCTGCCAATTTTAACCTAATTAGTTGCAAAATGTTTCTCGAGCTGTTTCATTTCAGTACCACTTATTTTTTCAAACTATTCTTGCCCCTGTCCCAACTTTTTTTGAGCTGCATTGCCATCAAATTCTTTATATTTTCTCAGTTTAAACATTTGATACATTTTTTATGTTCTACTGTGAATAAAATGTGAATTTATGAGATTTGCAAATCATTGCATTTTGCTTTTATTTACACCTCAACTGTTTTGGAAATGGGGTTGTATGTTTTTGATAGAAGAATTGACGTAGTTTGATTTTTGGTGTATTCTGATTAGATGTATTTCACTCATGAAACAAACAGCAGAAGCAGATCATTTCTAACAGCAGCCACTTGAGAGAACTCATTGTCACCACTCAAATACGCTGCTTCTCATTAGGATTTTTACACTTCACCCAGAGAAGTGAAGCATAAACTTCAGGAAAGTTTGAATACAGCAGAAAGGCTTGCAGTAACTTGGAACACATGGATGTCATGGGCTGTGGATTTATATGTGACCATAACAGCAACAACAGCCCTGCTATCTTGTGTTCTTTAATATCTTTAATAGAACAGTAGTCCACACATTTGCATTAATTGAATAATAATAATAATAACACATTAATTTGGCCTAGACTATAATACAAACAGTTCTGTTTGTCAGGTGCATGCAACATGAATGACAGTGTTGGTCAGTCTGCTTGACAGTCCCATATATCACAATAAGTATATCTTATTGCAATACTCAGCAGATTGCAAAATGTTAAAAATCATATGTAAAACATTGTAATATTGTAAAACATTGTAATATTGTATCGTGGGGTCTTTGATGATTCCCACCTCTACTTGTGCACATGTAAGTTTCTGTTAAGCACCTAACGGCTACTTTATTTAGCATTTGGAAAGAGGTGTACATTATGACTTGAATTCTTAACTGACCGATCAGCATTTTACAGACACCTTTGGCATTTCTTCATAATTAAGGCATTAATGTTGTTTTCTTCCAGTTTTGACAAATTATCATTTTCACTGTATTTAAGAAAATGAAAATAAAATGAGAGCTTGTATAAAAGCTGGTGTAATGAAATATTCTAGCTGTTTGATGACGGGATTAACAGGAAGTGGAATGCCCTCCCTTAAAAGGCAGTGGTGTGAACCCTAAAGAAAAGCAGAAAATGTTATAATTTAATTATAGGTTCATTAGATGGAATCAAGGTTTTTGTAAGTGGGTGAGTTTTATCTCAAACAAACCACCGTTAGACATGCCTGTAGTGATTTGTTCCTCGGTTGGAGCTGAGATGATTTTTCAGTCATTCTGCTGATTAATCACAGCTAATTTGAAGATTTGTTGCTTTGCTCTTCTTATTGCTCAAATGTGGCTGATTCTGGACTGTTTGGACATTTGAAGAATGGAGCCTAAAGAAATAGCAGTAGTCATTTTTATAGGCCAAACAATTAATAGATTAATCAAAGTAATTATTAAGCAAATAAATCGAAAGTGAAAACGATAATAAGTTGCAGCCTCAGTCTTACACCGTTCTGCCGTCGCTGTGTTCCAGTCAAGTAGATTGGAAAGCCCAGCTGAATTTCTGAATGATGGGACAGGATATGAGGGTCCTTAGCCTTGACAGCTGCAGTGCAATGCATTATGAGAGAATGTCAAGTAAGCTATATCATGGGGATTAAGAAAGGGAGGCCTAAAAAGCACAGAGCAAGATTGAGTGCAGTGACGAGACCTTGTGTCAGGGGCCGTGAGAGGCACAATCCGGGGATGGACCTGTGTCAACAAATGTCACAGATCATTTAGGAGGCGGCAATAGAGCGCACAAACTGTAGATGGCATGGTAACTTTTTGTGAGACTTTTAAGACTAATTAATTTGATGATAATGAATTCCTTCACTTCCTGTGGACAGGGACTCTGGATTGCGGTGTGTGTGGAGGCTGAGCACTATGCTGGGATATCTTCTGTCATTCATTTCATTACTGTCTGTCAAGATGATCAGCCGAGACAATAACGGCGCAATTCCACTGCGGCGGCTTATGAATCATCTGAATGATGAAGACAAGTGTGTGTGTGTGTGTGTGTGTGGACTGATCCCTCTGTGAGCACTTGTGTGTGTGTGTGTGTGTGTGTGGCATCAGTGCAGCAATCAGGAGTTATAAGTGCTTCGAAAACAAATTGGTGTCTCAGAGCCAACATCCAGTGGTTTATTTAAAGATTTGTTTATCTTTCATTTATGAATTGCTGAATTGGAAATTAAAACTTTCACCCGTGTATTACCAAGCCTCCGCCTAGAATGCCCAAAATGTGTGGGAGTTTAAGGCTGTAACTTTCCATCAGTTATCTGCTTTAATCAGAGGCCCCTAATATGCGGAGAATATTACTTCAGAAATGCATTTCCATATCCACCATGGAAAAATAGACCAATAACTTACCATATGAAAGACAGTAGAATGACTCCAAATATATCAATGAATATCATTACCTATGATTTTTTTTGTCAGTTACATAGCAAAGACCTTGAAGAAACTGACACATCTGAGCTTCAGGGAAATAGCTTGAAGTGCACAAAAAAAAAAAAAAAGTGGACTATTTAAGGAAAAAAGGAATGGACTATTTAAAACCTATCAAAGATTTGCCTCTTAAAGGAATTTTATAGAACCATTACATTTAAACTATGGTGATTTTTTTAAAGCCTTGTTATATGAAGCAACCTGTCCAGCATGTACCCCACCTCCATAACACTACAACAGCCGGGATTTGCTCGTCACAGTACAGTTGCTAGTGGATCTTCAAGGCTCTGCTTGCATCCTTCTGTTGCATTTGCCACACCATCATATGTCAATCAACATATCCTTGACTCTGATTGGTAGTTGCTTCAATTACTCGCATCAAAATTGAGAAAGATTTAACTCCAGATCCCCACGCTTCACAACGCTGACCGTTATAATGCCTTTGTTACATCAAGTCATTGTATGATCTGCGTGGGCGCCCCTTGAGTTGGATAAGTCGCAGTGGAAGCGGTCTGGCTTAAGGGAACGCAATCTGGGGTTTGTCTACCACTCTGGTCCACACTGACCCACTACAACAAATACTGCATGGGTTGCTGTGAGAGTTATTCAGATATTCAAGGTTCCCACAAGATAAAGTAAATTGACCTCAGTAGTCATTTTTGCATTTATTCTAACATCTGTAAATGGATACCTGGACATAAAAATGCAGAATCTGTGAACAAAGGACAAGGTTATTGGTTTTGAGTTTTTTGGTAAATGTAGCTTTTGGCCTTTTGTCCACATATAAAAGGTGTTTTGGGTCACTGAAAATGGAGGTTTTGAAAAACGCCTTCCAAGGTGAAGGTTTTCAGAAAATCAATTTCTGCATTTACATGTGGACAGGGAAAATTAAGATTTTTTGTTGCTATGTCAAAGGTGCGGACTTTTATCTCCTTTTTTGGTATCAGAATGTTCGCAGTGTTCGTAGGCTTCCGATTAGCCAACATTTCTATATGCTTAGAAATATATCACGACCTTTTGCTTTGGCATGCTCCTGACACAGCGAGCCTGATGTGTTTTGTGTTTTCATGTGGACAGGGAAGTCTTTCAAAACAAAAGCAGAAAATCTCAGTTTTTAAAAAATACCACGCACATGTGGACATAGCCATAGTATTGACTTATAGTATATTTGAACAGGCTTTTGGCTACAGTCATGTAAACAGTCCACATGGAAAAACAGAGGGATGAAATCATTTGATGACGATTCAGATTTTTAAAATGTATCAACATCTTTAAATTGGCACATGGCACCAAAGGTCTTGAACTGGGGTCAGCAGGCTAACCAGTGGGTTCGGGGATTGCCTCCATGTGCCGCCATGAAGTAGACATTTTTATTTAAATGAGTTGTCTTGGCAACTATTAGATAGATATTATCATTCTAAAATATCTCTACTATCGACTAGGCGAGTTGGTGCAAAACCTCGTGCAATTATTCACGTTTCAGACAATGATGGGGTCAGGGTGCAAATGTTTGCTTCCCAGTGAAATATTTTAGTAAGTCTGCATAACATTAAACTAAAGTCAAAGTTAAACTAGTGCGGTAAACATTATACCTGTTAAAAATCTGTACGTTAGCATCATTAGCACAGCCACTGCTGTGGCTCAGATAGCTGCCAGTGTGTCTGCAGGAGTCCTGCTAATAAGGTATTAGAGTCATATTTTAATTTTAAGCGCACATACCACAGGGCACCACAATCTTGGCGGTTAAGCCCCACCTTATGCTGAGCTGATGACCAGCGGACAGCTACAGCAGACCGACTGCAGCCTCCGTGCCTTGCACAATATTACTCTAATGGCTTTTACTGAAGAAAGATGAATGCTTCAAATATACTCCAGGAAGATTTTCCCCAAGTACACATTTAAACCAATGATCCTTCAGTCATATTAGTGTTGCACTGACTCAGCTCTGCTGTCACCTAATTAGTTTCAATTTATGGTACGACAACAGCACAAAATATTCTTATAGCCTTGCTTTAGGGTAATATGTCTGTAATTGCTCCTGTATTCATCTTTTCACAGTTCTTTGAAATATATAAATAGCTTATGAACAACAGTTCAACGAACTATCACATTATATATTATTATATCAAATTAAACCCAATCATCAGAAAGGTAACTTTCCACAAACATTGTTGCTAGATCCTTTGGGTATAGGTTCAAACTCAGGAATTTATTCTCTTAAATTGAACGCTCTACCACAGTGCTACCACCTGCCC
>JAVDPK010002006.1:706718-725526 GCA_034780415.1 Cichlasoma orientale
ATCCTTTGAGGCCATCTTCCTGATGTATTCATGGATCTTTGTTGTTTCATCTAGGATAGTGGTTCTGACACTCACTATTCCTCGACCTCCTTCCTTCCGCTTAGCGTACAGTCTCAGGGTTCTGGATTTGGAGTGAAACCCTCCATGCATGGTAAGGAGCTTTCTTGTCTTGACATCAGTGGCTTCTATTTACTCCTTTGGCCAGTTTATTATCCCAGCAGGGTATCTGACAACTGGCAGGGTGTACCGACCACAATTTTCCAGTCTGAATAACATTCCAGTGTCATTGCTGTAGATCCTGGTGGTGTGGATCAGTGAATCGATATCTCCTTCACTCCTGGCATACAGCTTGATGTCATCCATGTAGAGGAGGTGGCTGATGGTTGCTCCATTTCATAGTCAGTATCCGTAGCCTGTATTGTTGATGATCTGACTGAGGGGTTTCAGGCCTATGCAAAACAGTAGGGACAGAACATATCCTTGCTATATCCATTCCTCCATATAAGCACCCGCTGAAAACATTTGTTGCATTATGAAGGAAAAATATGTCAAAGGAGACCCTAACAGCTGACCTAATGAAATCTAAAACAGGTGGTCTCCTCAGTTATTTTACATAAAGTTGCTAAATATGCAGCTCAGTGGTAAACATACCCTTATATGTCCCAGCCTTTATGAAACATCTTGCTGGTATCATATTAAACAAGTACAGATATTTTAAAACAAGGTTTATTTCTCAGCTTCACGATGCAGTCATGCCAAAAAGAACGTTTCCACAGGACTCTTTGCAGTCCTGTGGAAAACTAGGTACACGCTATGATTCAGTAGCTTGTAGAACCACTTTTAGCTTCAGTAACTTGAAGTAATCATTTTCTCTATGACTTTATCAGTCTGTCACATCACTGTGGAGGAATTTTGGCCCACTCTACTTTACAGCGTTGCTTCAGTTCACTTAGGTTTGCTGGCATTCATTTATGCGCAGCTCTCTTAAGGTCACGCCACAGCATTTCAATCAGGTTGAGGTCCGGACTTTGACTGGGCCCTTACAAAACCTTCATTCTTGTCTTTTTCAGCCATTCTATTCCAGATTTGCTGCTGTGCTTGGGATCACTGTCCTGTTGCATGATCCAATTTTGGCCAAGCTTTAGCTGTCGAACAGATGGCCTCACATTTGACTGTACAATACTTTGGTATACAGAGGGGTTCATAGTCGACTCAGTGACTGCAAGGTGCCCACAGGGGTGTACTACGAAGTGAGATGAATGGCTTATGGAGCTATGTCAAGCTTGAAGTCTGAGTTTTTGTGTCACAAAAGTGGATCTCTTTTTACCTGGCTAAATCACCATAGTAACTTATGCTGAACACATAACCAGAGGGGGTATGTTTAATTTGCACGCCTTGTTAAGCTGTACCTTACTAACATCATGAATGAAGCTTGGCGCTAATCTGCTGCTATGCGTCTTTTATACTGTTGGAATTGCAGCTGCTAGAACACAGAACACATCAATCAGTAACATTAATTTCACTTTGATCTGTGACAAACTAAAGTGAGTTCCGTGGCTCCTTTATTAGGCTATGGGGCAGTAACTTTTAATGTTTCCAGTTTAAAGTTTCAGAGCTCTAATGTGTAGCTGTCTCTTTAGAAATAAACAGTAGAACTCAGAGTGCGCTCAGCATTAAAATAATTAACTTGAATTAAAATGTTTATTTTACTGCTGTGTGCGCTAAATCACCAGATTAAGGATTTTCTGCAGCATTAATCTCCTGTCTTATTTGCAACATGGTTGCATTTTACTGTTCATCTCAGGACATCTCTGATCGGAGTAGGCGGCACTCACAGGCATCATTCTGTGCAGAAGAAGAGTCACATGATGCATGAAACTCCTGCTCAAAGTTGATAACCACTGTTGTGATACCCATTATCTCCAACCGGGGTTTGAGGTTCCGTCAAGGCAGGTAAAGCAAAGATAGCCTGGCTGTGTTGAACTTCCTCCGTAGTATGTTTAGACACTGTAAAAAGCAAAGCTGTCACTGGTTCCCGTCATTTTTAAGTGTGTGCTATAAATCTGTGCCTGGATAACCACTTGTTGGACAGGTAATTCAAATGCAAAGTAGCATTTCTGCATTTCCACATTTACTGGAAGTGTTCTTACAGTAAACACTGAGGACAGCTCCACTGTCAACATTGCTCAGTGGTGGACACACTGTTATAAATATTGTAACACACTTATACGAATTCCCCACGTGCTCAGCTGATGTAAAGCTCTCTTTTGGCCTTACCGCAGCACTATTCTGCAAATATTTGATGAAAGTACAAAAGGAGTGGAATGTGGACACATTTGGCTGTTTACAACGATGCTATGAGGATGTTAGTGTGTATGGTAAGATTTATCCAGCAAGTCATTTATCAACATAAGGTAAGGCAGCAGGAAGGAACCTTATAAATACATTTATGTTCAGACAAGGCGGTGAATTCTCACAGACTCACGTAAAGGCACCTGTGCATTTAAAAAGAGACATTATTAATGTTAATTATGATGTTGAATAATGACTGGGGGGGGGGGGGACATGCATAAAGTGACAGATGCATGTTTCATTCCCACAAAAAGGCTGGAATTTCAGGAGCTGAAGGGCGATTGTGCACTCTTACCGATGCTGCAGGTATTTTGGATGCAGTGTAAATTTGCAGCACAGTAACCGGATTTTGTTTTGTCAAGAATTTAATTTCATCCATCACAACCCAAAATATATATATGCCAGTGTGTTATGCTTGTAGTTAAAGACCAGTTACTCCACAAGCATACACATCAACACAAATCATTGACATATCTGTATTCATCATTAAATCTTTAGTTTGAATACCACAAAGCTCGTACTCTATACAAACCACAGAAATGCTTCTGGGACCTCCACATCTGACCACTTTGTTAAGAATTGTTTCTGTCACGGTGCCTGGGACCCAGGATTGCTGAGTTTGCGGGATATTTGGGGGGGTGTCTCCTACTTTGTATGGTTTAAATTTGTTTTTCTCCTTCTCGTTCCCTCAGTCTTGTCACTGTCAAGTTCACATGTGTAGGTCTGTTAACAGTCACATCCTGTTTCACTTTGGCAGCGCTTTGCATCGTGTACTTTGTATTCAGTTTTGCTTCCCCTTGTCTCGTTAGTGTGTTTCGGCTCACCTGTTCTCCCCGGCTGTTTCCACTTTCCTCATTACCTCTTATGTATTTACTGTCTGCGTCCTCCTCCTATTCTTTGCTGTGTTCTCCCTCTAGTTGTGTGGATTACTTGCAGAGAGCTTTTGTTGTTTCTGGCTGACGCCCTGCCATTTTGTTGTGTTTTTCTTTTTGGAAAACTCCAGCAGTTTGGGCCCTATTTCTGCCTGCCACACAACATTCATGAGGGTTTTGCTTATGGTTAACTGTGGGATTGTATTTAGTGGAATGTTTAGCTTGTTCATGTGTACAAAATCTAAGCTATTGTGCAACATGAAGTTCAAAATGTATGCATGTGCACTTTTGTTTTGCCTGTAAGATCATTTATAATATGTTTCCTACACCCTGCTTTGCAGATCAAGCCAGAGATATATGCAACACTCAGATGCAACACCAAAAGTCTGAATGCACAAGTGCAGAAATGTGCATTTGTAGTTTTTATTCAAATGATTGCATTTGCAAATTCTCCGATTTAGAGTTCTCAGTGTCTAGAAAGTCTCTCATTTTGCACCCACTGACACAGAAATGCCCTTATACACCCAATTCCATATGGACATTTGAAAATGCCTTTACAGCTCTCAGACAAGGCTACAGTAAGCAGTCCCGTCAAAAAGGTTGATGACAGCGCCTGAAGGCCTGTCATTAATGCAACCACTGACTTTACAGCAATGCTATTCATAGTGTGCCACAAATTAGCCACATGTGGCCTACCTGTAAGTTATTGTGGACATATCTGCCATTGCTATTAAAGATCAGAAGGATTAGCAGTTATTTTTTTATCTGTTTGAAAGGCATGGCTAAAAACTAAAGGTGACAGAACGTTTACATTTCTGTCAGACCCTGAAGCCACAGAATGAACAAATGAGTAGAATCAGATCAGCTGAGCCAGTGACCTCTTCCTAAGACATACTTTTATTTATTAACAGTGAGAGCAAGGCTAAGAAATTTACTCATTAATGATGTTTTGTGAGTCAATGTTTTCTGTGTAGTTTGCAATAATAATTAAAAATTGCTTACATAAACAATGACTCAGTAATTTTTTTTTTATCTCACCTGCTCCTGTCTCTGTAGAAAACGTGTAGTATTGTAGCACACCTTCTATGAGCAAAGCATTAGTAAGCAACATTTGCACTGGCTGATGCATCACCTATTTCCAGGATACCTGATGATGGCTGGCTCACCTGTGCAGTCAGGAACTAAGTCATGGTCCCGGGTCTTCTGCCCAGTGTTTTGCAGGTTTTGCTGTTAGCGTTTTGTTTCAGTTTGTGGGTTTTCCTCAGGGTGCTTGCCTCCCCGTTCAGTCTGTGTTTCTGTTCCCTGTTTTCACGCTTCCTGTTTTATTTTGATAGTGTCTTTGGTCCTTGTGCTGTCTGTTTAGTTTTGCCTCCTTTGTTTCCCTCCCAGCTGTTTCCCATTGTCTCATTACCTGGTGTGTATTTATTGTCTGTGTTCTGGTCAGTAGGTCCTCCGGTGGTGGTGTGTTTCTCTGCTTCTGCCTGACGTTTCTGGATTACCTGTTCCGGTTCTGCCCTGTGGAGGTTTTTGTTTATGCTGTAAGCTCAACAATAAAGCCTTTAAGTAACGTCTGTCTGCTGAGTACTGTGTTTGGGTCCAAACCATGCCTGCCGCACCGCCCGACATGACAAACTAATCATTTACATTCAGGTGCAGGACTTCACAGCCTGAAAGGGTTTCTGTTACTTGGAAAATCAAGCTCATGTGTCAGATCTGATGCGTCTCATCTTGGGAAAGATGCAACACTATTACCCTGTCCGTCTTTCTGATACTTTGGAAAGCCGCCACGACTGTAGGTGAGCGTCCTGCAGCTGCTTTAGTTTCACGTTATCTTCCCAAGGTCTAAGCTAAGGGAACTATCATCTACTGAGCTGCTTGTGCTTTCATTCACTGCGTGTAAGTTTTTCTTTCCCTGGCAAAGCCTGTGAACTAACTGAAATTTCTTGTTCTTATTGTTTTGTTTTTACTTGGTTCAGCTTTGCTGCGCTGCTTCTGTGGTAAGCTTGTAGGCCTGTTAAATGGTTTCTGCATGCTGGCTGCTCTGTTTGCTGTTATGCTACTGAATCTCTGCATCATTACTCAGAATCTATTGTCTATGCCATCATTAGAAATCCAAACAGTGCTTAAGCTAAATTTTCCTGGGGTTATTTGGCAAGTGCATGCCTTATGGCCGGTGCACACAGTCATAGATGTAGAAGTAATTTTGGCCATATTTCGCCCTCATGGTGTGGGAGGTTTTCCCCTGGCTCCAGCATGCTATTCACTCTAATTAACGGGGTTTTTTTTGTTTGTTCGTTATCCAAGTCTAATAGAATCCATATCTATATCCCTGTGTGACCTTCTTCAAAAACTAAAACCAATATGTATATATATATTTTCTTCTAATAAACCGATCCCAGATAAACAACAGAAGCTCAGGTCGTACTTTATCACTTCCTCTTTTTCACCCCACTCCTGCTCATCAGCAGCTGAGAATCAAACAAACATGAAAATGATCAGCGTTGCATTCACAACAGGACTTCAATTTATCTCAGTTTCATCTCAATCTAATGAATAATTTAGTTGGTTTAAGAGAGGAGAGGAGGCATGACTTGCATGAAAAAATAATCTAGGTACGTTTTAGTGGCAAAATGTGTCTCGTTTAACAACGTGCATGTTAAAAGCATGCCAGGGGTTTATCGGAGTAATTAAGTGAAATTGCAACATATTTGTTGCTTCTGATAGAAAAGGTGGGTTACATTTGGTGGGCAGCATGGTGGTGCAGCAAAAAGGTTCTGTGTGGAGCCTAAATATTATCCCCGTGCCTGCGTGGTCCCACATTCCCCCAGCATGCACAACAGGTTCATTCTAAATTGTCTGTAGGTGCGAATGTGAGCATGCATGCCTCTCTGTCATCGTGTCCTTGGCGTAGGCTGGGATAGGCTTAACCCCATCATGACCCTAGCTGGATAAACAATTAAGAAATGGGTGGTAAAACTGAGATGCATTTAGTTTAGAATATTTACCTGAGGCCATCCAGCATGTTTGCTGAGCTACTTCTCAATCAATAAATCAAACAAAATTTATTTACACAGCACCTTTCACGGAAATGGTTTACAACTGACTGAAAGATGCACAAGACAGCAAATATAGGCGGGGAAAAGTCATAGGTACAAAGATGCCTCCTTTTTGTTCCCATGCATCTTCTAAAATGCAAATAAAAATAATGAAAATCCAGAGATATGCATCAGAGAAAAAGACGCGATAAAACCTGCTTAAAAATAATTTACAGAAATGCAGCTCTAAGGATTGAGAAAATGGCCTGTTTGAATATAAACCAAAAGACAAGTAAAAAAAATAAATTACTAAGAAAAAAGGATTACAGTGAAGGAGTAAGATGTTTATGAAGGAAATGAAATGAGCAAAACAGCAGTGATGCCTTGAAATTATGAGAACTTTTGAAAACCTGCCCTTCGATGAGAAGGGGCTTGAGTTCCTGTGAAAGTGTTGCACAGATTCATTTTGGCGGATCACGGAAGCTCTGTTGTTTTTGGAGCGTCTTACGTGCTCCCTGCCAATGCTTATTAAACAGGAAGCAATAATTTCATTTTGGGGTTAGATCTCAGAATCCTTGCCGCTTTGGGAACTCAGTCGAACTTTTTAACTGTTTGCTATGCATGGCAATTTTCCTTGATTTGCGTGTCTCTTACTGAAATTCCAGCCTAGGTGGGACTTTTAATGCATGCACAATGTTTACAAAATAAAGAAAATGGCAATGAGTATCTTTCCGTTGCATAATAGCAGTATCTTTTGTAGCTGTTTAAAACCTTGCGATGAGTGTGCTGATCTAAAGATATTCCTGGTGCTTTGCAGCAGTCTCTGAATATGAACAGACTGACCTCATTTGAGGGTTCGGGTTGGTGTTTTCTGCATTACCGTGGGAATGCGATTCTATTTCATTCTGACATGTATTTATCTGTGAATTGTACATTTGTAAACCGCACTGTCTAATCTGTAGTTCTGAACTGGCAGTGTGGCTACTGTGAAGGTCTCTGTTGAGCAGATTGGATGTTGCATGAAAAGAATTGTTGCACCATGTAAACCGATGAATATTTTACATGTTTGGAGAAAAATGAAACAGTTTTTCTTCAAAGTAAAAATTACCTTTCCCCCCCCTCCCCCGTGTAGAATCATTCTTTGGAAGAAATGTCAGGAATTTTCAAACCACGAACATCATGTCCGCACAGAAAGGGAGACAGAAGTATCTGATATTGAAACATATTTGTATGAAAACATTGTCTTTGCCAAACGCTTCTTGCTGCTGGGGTGGGGAGTGGCTGTTAACCTCATTTGTTTTCAGCGAGCTCGTCTCTCTCTCTCTCTCTCTCTCTCTCTCTCTCTCTCTCTCTCTCTCTCTCTCTCTCTCTCTCTCTCTCTCTCTCTCTGGGTGTTTTTAAGTGTGATATTTTCAAAGTCTTTGAAGAAAGACAACCTAGATTTTTTTTTCTTTCTTTCAGTCCAATTTGTGTGATAGAATTTGAAGGGGTGCTGTGAATACCAGCCATATGTTGACAACACTGCAGAGAACTTATAAGATTTTAAAAGGTATTGAAGTTTGTCCAACATATGAAACACATGTGTCTGTGAACGCTTATTTTGCATCTTTAGAATGAGTTAAATGCACGTCCACAAAGCTGGACTATCAACAAAGACGGGAAACTGCAGGGGCAGAAACCCGTCAGTTCACCGCGTGTCCCTTGATTGATTTGATCAATTGCTAATTTGCAACTCTTGAGTACAGTATCAGCTATGCAGATCTTTCATTATAAGTTAAAGGAATAGTTTGACAGTTTGGGAATCATGCTTATTTGCTTTCTTGCAGAGAATTTAATTAGACTTCCTGTTCAAACAGCATCCAGCAGCCAAATGAAGTTCCTACACGTATCTGCCTATAAAGTAACATCTTGTTTTTACAATATCCTCTGTGAACCATACAAATGAGATGCAATTTATTCATTTCTGAGTTTTAAAAGTTATGGTTGACTCATTTTTGAACTTTGGGCAGAGTAAGGCTAACTGCTTCTCGATTTTTAGTTTTTATGCTAAGCAAATCTGTACAACTCCTGTTTCCTGCCTCACAGTTAACGCACAGATAAGAGAGTGGCATCTTTTTATCTAACTCTTGGCAACATAGCAAATATAAATATATATTACAAAATTCCAAATAATTCAGTTAAAGGGCACCTATTATGCTGTGAGCCAAAAGCTCAGGCTTCAGACAGCTCAGTTTCGTCATCTCAGGGCTCTGTATGAGGTCACTGACCTCAGGTACATACCTCTGGCAGTGAGCACAGAAACTGCAAGAAAATTATCTTAGGAAAGAACAGTGGTGACCCAGTGACAGGGTCATGGGTGGCCAAGGCTCATTGAGGTACGTGGGGAGCGAAGACTGGCCCGTGTGATCTGATCCAACAGAGGAGCTACTGTAGCTCAAAATGCCAAAAAAGATGGTTTGGATAGGAAGGTGTTAGAATACACAGTGCATACACAGCTCCATATGCTGCATAGCTGCAGAGCAGTCAGTGTGCCCACGCTGACCCCTGTCCCACCACTGAAGGCGTCAAAAATCGGTACGTGAGCATCAGAACTGGACCACAGAGCAATGAAAGAAGGTGGCCTGGTCTGATGAATCACATTTTCTTTTAGATGATGTGGATGGCCGAGTGCATGTGCCTCACTAATCTAGGGGGACACCTGGCACAAGGGTGCACTATGGGAAGAAGGCAAGTCGATGGAAGCAGTGTGATGCATTTGGGCAATGCTGCGAAACCTTGGGTACTGCCATCCATGTGGATGCTACTGTGACACATACCACCTACCTAAGCATTGCTGCAGACCATGTACACACTGGTAATCCCTGATGGCTGTGGCCTCTTTCAGCCCTGCCACAAAGCAAAAATGGTTCAGGAATGTTTGAGGAACACGAGGAGTTGACTTAACCTCCAAATCCCCCAGATCTCAATCCAATCGAGCATCTGTGGGACGTGCTTTGCAAGCAAGTCCCATCCATGGAGGCCCCACCTCACAACTTGCAGGACTTCAAGGTTCTGTTGCTAACATCTTGGTGCAGATACCACAGCACATCTTCAGGGGTCTGTGCCTCCATCCCAGGCCAGGCTGGGTTTGACAGCAAAAAGAGGACCAAAAAAGTTGATCGATGTATGTTTTTGCTGAGTGGAAGAGATTTTATTCATAAATAGCATCTTTCTGCTCTCTCCATGGATGTAGTGATTCAACCATGATCTCCAATCTCACTGTACATTCTGCATAATGACAATAAAGGCATTCTATTCTTCTGTTAACTTGAAGTGTATGAAATGTATGGTCACAATGTATGAAACTCAGAGTAGGTTTGCACAAAGCAAGGTTTGGAAAAATGCAGTGATACCAAGTAACAAAGTGCCTTTTTCAAAAAGTGAAATACGCAGTAGTATTTTTTTTTCTTTCTGTACGTTAATCTGCTTTGCTGTTGATCATTTCCGTACACGGGTAACTTCTACTTCTTAATTTTCTACTTTTTTGTAGGCCTACAACACATTTGATTAATGCCCAGTTTAGCAGTTGGACTGATCTTGGCCGTCCTTGCTTTCACTCACTAGTGAAAGCTAAGATTAGGAGAAGGCAGGTCTGATGGAGTGATAGCATCAAACCTGCCTTAAGATGTGCAGTTTTTTTTTTCCGTCTCTCCCTTTTTTTTAATCCCTGAATAAAATTCAGAAAGCAAAACAGTTATTTTCAGGTTCAATCTTAATAGAGTCTCTCTACATGAAAATAATGATGACCAGTAACCTCAATGTTTCAAACCATCTGACAGCATGATACAGCAGTTGCTTATGCATCTGTCCTACTAATTATAATTCCACTTGGAGGAGGAGATATGGTGTTGAAATTGGCTGGGGCAGAGGTCAGACGGAGACTCTTTACTGTACAGCGGTGTTTAGTAGCTGGATGTTAGGGTGATGATGACTTATATAGGTTTGTTTACTTTCTTAAGATATTGCCTTGTTACTGGAGCCTTATCCAAAAAGTAATGATTAACAATATTCTCAAAAATGCAGTGAATTGATAGAGTAAATTGCTTTTTTGTTCATCCTTTCAATCCCACAGTTCAATTTGCATTCTTAAATAGTGCTTTCACCTTGTCAAAAGACAAAAGACTAGTGCTTTTATGCATAGTGCATTATGGGATCTGCATTTGTAATATGTTATATCAGATAAAATAATTTGATGCATAGAAACATTTTACACTTGAATACTCTCTACATCTAACCCAATTTTGGGATACGGTTAGGCAGGGTCCATTAAAAAATCCTCTCAGTCAAAGAGGAGGCTGTTTACTTTTAAATGAACAGTGAGCACCAGCAGGTAATGGAAAAATAAATAAATGAAAATGCCAATAACAGACACTACATCTGTGTTGGCAGAGCCATGTAATATTAAGCTCAACAATAAAGTGGGCATTCCATCAGACTGTCGCGCATTAACATTAGCGATAGAGAACAAATGAAAATGACAGCATTTATAAGAAAACATGAATAACACTGACATCACAATGGATTAATTTTCAGTTCAGTTAATTTTTATTTCTGTAACAGCATTTCACAACAAGAGTCGTTTGTAGGCACTTTATGTTGTAACATAAAAAACCCTAAAATATTAACGCACAAACTGGAACTGCAGTGATTCAGCGAGCCACCGAGCACTTGGTGAGAAACCGGAAAAAGGCTTCTGCAGTGATGGGGTTTGAGAGTTTGTTTGGGGAGGGGGGGCAATTCACACTTATTCAGTGTGTTTTCCACAGTTGTACTTTCAAATGTAGCAAAGTCGCACAACAGGAAATGGTCCGGTCTCCCTGTTCTCCTGTCGCCACCTTTTCCCCAGCTATGCTTGCATGGGATTCCTCTGGGTTCTCCGGCATCCTGCCGCAGTCCAAAGACATGCACGCTCATGCGAGAGAAATAAGTACACCTTATACCTTTAACAGCAATAATTTGAAGTAATTGTTCTCTGTATGACTTTATCAGTCTCTCACATCATTGTGAAGGGGTTTTAGCCCACTCCTCTTCCCAATCCTGCTTCAGTTCATTGATGTTTATGGACATCTGTTTATGCGCAGCTCTCTTAAGGTCCTGCCACAGCATTTCAGTAAGGTTGAGCTGTTCACTTTCCGTCTCCAATGCTCCAGACAAGCAAACTGCCAGAACATAGGGTCGGGCCGGTGGGCGGGTTGTCCAGGCGGTGTCCATTGAAGTGACCTACACTTACCAAACTTACGGCCGTACCACCCTGAACACGACCAATCTCGTCTGATCTCGGAAACTAAGCAGGGTTGGGCCCGGTTGGTATTTGGATGAGGGGCTACCTAGCAACACCAGGTGCTGTAATCTTAGAGGTGGCTGTAGCTCAGGAGGTGGAGTAATTCATCTGCTAATTGGAAAGTTGGTGATTCGGTCCCTGGCTGCTCCAGTCTGCATGCCAAAGTATCCTTGGGCGAGATACTGAACCCCAAGCTGCTCTCCGATGCATTCATTGGAGTATTAATGTGAGTGAATGTTAGATAGAAAGCACAAGAAGTGCTTGTATGAATGGATGAATGAGATATGTAAAGTGCTTTGAGTGCTCAAGGTAGATTAGAAAAGCGTTATATATGAGCCAGTCCATTTCATGAGTAGATGCTTATGACAAAAACGAGGTTGGGATTGTCCCTGGGGTCAAGGACATATGGTTAAGTCTTTGTTTTTTCATATCAACTTCATATCTGAGCTGTGAGCTGTTGTTTTCAAGTGTTTTGAACCATTTATTTGTATCTTTTCTTCCATCTATTGTAGTAATATAAGGGCTGCGAGCCAACCTTTAATTTTGTGTCTGACACATTATTGTTACTGGTTGGTGGCTGGTGGGACCATTAAGTGCAGACCAGGAGCGTGCAGCTCTACCAGAGCCCGAGATATCTGCAGAAAAGAACTGGTATAGAGTGGCTACATGGCACAGACTACAGCAGAGAAAAGTTGCAAGGTTAATGTATTAGTAGCATATAAATGCATGATGAGTTAAAGAGAAGAAACTAAAAGAGAGGTGCACCTTGGGAGGTCCCCCAGCAGCCTGGGCCAATAGCAGAATAATAAAGGGTGGTTCAGGGTCAATGATGCAGCCCTAACAGTAAGAGTTACCAAAAAGGAAAGTTTGAAGCCGAATCTTAAAAGCAGAGAGGGTGTCTGTCTCCTGAACTCAAACCCTCTGAGGGCAAAGTGCTTGAATGGGATGATGTATCAATATGAAGCCTTTTGGGTGTGATGGAGCTTGGTCATTCAGGACTCTGTGAGAAGAATGATGCTGAATTTTATTCTGGAGCTTACGGGGGGGCTTCAGTGAATAGAAGCTAGTGTAGTAGAAATGTGATCCTTCTTTCTAATTTCCTTTAGAGCTCACCCTGGAGCAGTTCCTAATAATAGTCCAGTCTAGAAATAACTAATGCTTGGAATAGTTTTTCAGCATCATTTTGAGGCAGGATGGTCCTAATTTGGGCAATATTGAGCCAATGAAAGAATCTAGCCCTAGAGATTTTCTTTAATATGCAGGTTAAAGGACAGCTGATCTGGAGGCAAAGATAATTCCATCCTGAGTATCCATCTGGTTAGACACCTGCTTTTCTGAGACAAAATATAGTAACTTTAATTGTATCTGAATTGATAAAACAGGTGCAGGTCACCCAGGCCTTTATGGCTACAAGACGTGCTTGTTATTTAACTAACTGATTTGTGTCATCTGCCTTCATAGTTAAAAATAGCTGCACAGCAATGGAAATGTATCCAAGTAGCGTAGCCAAGTGGCGGAAGGCTTCTGCCTCGATGACCTCAGAATCTGTTCTCTGCTTTTTAAGCATCTTGAGGCGACTGTTTGCTGTGATTTGGCGCTATATAAATAAAATTGAATTGAAGTGAATTTTTGTGGATGATGCGGATGTGTTGGCTTCATCAGGTGGTGGCCTCCAGCTTGCACTGGAGTGTTTTGCAGCCGAGTGCGAAGTGGCGCGAGTGAGAATCAGCACCTTCAAGTCTGAAGCCGCGGTTCTCATCTGGAAAAGGGTGGAGTGCCCACTCCTGGTCAGGAACAAGTTGCTGCCCCAAGTGGAGGAGTTTAAGGCCCCGTTTACACGACAACGTTTCCAGTGGAAACGGTGTCGTTTTGCCATCGTCGTTTCCAAAAAGTGATGGAACGAGCTCGCGAATGGAACGAGCTCGTGGATGTAAGCGGCGAAAATGAGCTTTCTCTGAAGGGTGGCTGGTCTGTCCCTTAGAGGACATGGTAAAGAGTGCAGTCTTCCGAGAGGGGCTCAGAGTAGAGCCGCTGCTCCTCCACATTGAAAGAAACCATTTGAGGTGGTTCAGGCATCTGACTAGGATGCCTCCTGGGTGCCTCGTGGGTGAGGTGTCCTACCAGAGATGTCCTACCAGGAGAAGGCCCCGGGGCAGACCCAAGACACGCTAGAGAGATTATATCTCTCGGCTGGCCGGGGAACATCTCTGTGTTCACCCAGATAAGCTGGAGGAGGTGGCTGGGGAGAGGGAATTCTGGGTTTCTCTGTTTAGACTGCTGTCCCCTGACCCGGCCACGGATAAGCGGGAAGAAAATAGATGGTTAGATAACAGAGCTGAAGTCTACAGTTTAAATGCATAAAAATAGCTGGAGTCTTGTTTTCTGTTTTGCATTCATAAATTCATCATCAATTCTTCTTTACAGAGGCTTATCTGTGGCTATTTTTCCAAAAAAGAAAAATACAAAAAAAGAGAAGAAAAAAAATGAAATCCATTTCTTTTGCCTTCAACATTTTTTTTTTTTTTTTTAATTTGAAAGGTTTTCAAGTAATCCTGTACTTATAATCAGCAGGTATCAGCAAGGCCATGCACACATCATGCTCACCAAAACATAAAAAAAAACTCGGAAGTTGCTTGGAAGTTGTGCGGGAATAAATGAGGTCAACAGAAGCCATAGCACCCAAAGGATCCCCTGCCAGCATTTCCCAGAGGTCCTGTGGTCATGACCCAGTGGGTCAGAGTTGTTTTTGTGGTATGAGGGGGGGGGGGGGGGGCGTTAAACAAAATTTGACCGCCCCCCCCCCCCCCCCCCCCCCCCTAAACAAAATTTGACCAACTGTTTGTTTGTTTTAATGTTGTAATATAATGGCTAATCAGTCTAAAATTATCACTGACTTTCAATGAGGGGGGAGAAAAACATTTCTCTAATCTTATTCTGATTCGTTTTGTCCTCAGCGTGCTGCCTTTTCTTTTATCAGAGTTTCCTTAAGTTGCTTCTCTTCAAAATGCACCCTGTCTGAGACAAATCAGTTGTTTAATATACCCCACAACTATGTAGGGACTTGCATTCTTTTGAACCATGCCCCCAAGTCAGTAATTAACCTTAAACAATATCGGCTTCTTTTAATGGAAAAAAACAAGCCAATGGTTATTCACAGCTTTATCTTGCTGCAAAATCCCTCTATAATCCCCCAACATCTCCTGGCATATTTGTGGCTAGGTGGAGGTGGGCAGCTTTTTAAGTGTGATAGATGGAGTTTAGTTTCAGGCTGCTGCTGCTGCTGCTTCCTTCTCTGACCCAGCCATCCCCAGAGAACCTTGGATGAGCCTGAACCACAAAACAGCTCTGCTGAAAAACCTTTTGCTGTTGTTCAATCTTTATTCAGAAGAAGAGCAAGTAAACCACTCTTACCTTATTATTTTTGGGGCGATTTGCTGACTTTGTATAGCCTGTTTATTTGTATTTAGATTCAGCTGACAATAATTTTACATAGAAGGAACAGACGACCAATTTTATTAGTTTATTTAAAACAATGCTTGTTAACCTGGGACTACTACTACTGTGGTAATACATTCATACTCTCATAAGACTCCACCTATAGATGACCGGATTTAAGACTCCATGTCCCCTTAGACTACACCTTGATTCAATAAGTTACTGCACTTGTGAGTATAGAGACACAGAACTATATATAATTGTGGGAGTGTGAAATTTCAAGATGCTGACACAGCAGAGAATCAAATGTAGGAAAAGCTGAAAATCTGATGAAAAGCATCAGAAGTAGGGCTTCAGTCACACCTTAGAAGGCAGGTGTTTACGAACTCCGCCATTGCAATGTGCAGCGGCTTTTCCAGAGGAAAGTTCTTAGTCAGCTCCTCGAGCTTCAAGAGGAGCCCGTTTGGGGAAAGAGAAAAAAAAACAAAAAACTTTATAAGCTGCAAAATATTCTGACTAAAATGAATCTCAATGTATGACTAAAGGGTAAAAATACACTGCTTTATGCCTCATCTGAACAAATTTAAGCATAGATCAGAAAATTAACTCATCTGGAGAATGTGAGTTCCCATTATGATGCCATAAATTAAAGCTGAAATCATTGTTTTTATATCATATAGTGCCAATATTTTTTCTGCTTTTTGATAATGAAAAACACAAGTGCAAGCTTGGCGGTGCAAAGTGGCTTTACTTGTCTCCACCATTCAAAAACTCAAACGCTAGTCTGTATACTATTGCGCAAATATGAATGCCACATTAAAGGAAAATAAAAATAACAAATATGTCAGTAAGGTCAGAGCAGCTTCAGTGCACTATAACGTTTTCAAAGTCTCTGGAGGACTTTGACAAAGGGATAAAGCACCATTAGTTCTAAAGACTCTAATTTAATATCTAATAGCATACGGTTCCCATCATTTTCATGAACCAGTCAGTGAAACCTTTCCTCTAAGAGGACAAGTAGGCCCAAACCTTTGCAACAAAATTTCGGCCACGTCATAAGAAAATCTCTCTCACTGTGAGGTCGAGGCTTTAATTAGTCACACATTTGTATATTACAAAGCATTAATAATTATTTACAGATCATTAATTTACTAATAGTTGCATCTATAAAGTACTTTGCTGTGTTGCTCTTGCACTGAAAACTGATACAAATACATTAAAGAAAAATAAACATTTTTTAAGTGTTTCCTGTTTTTACATCAACTGATCTAAGGTGATAAATGCTTAATTTTTAGTTGTTCTGTAAACGCCTCTCAGATCGGTTACAAAAGAAGAAAACAGAACTTAAACAGGTAAAATGTACCAGCAGATATTATATTTGTGTAATATAACTTAGATGCACTCTCAAGTGCAACATCGCTCTGCTGCAACATAGAAAATTTATTTCAATTGATGAACATGTTTTTTTTATTTCTTGTTCACAAGTGAGGGAAGAGGGGACCGGGACTGACAGACAGACTGGGGCCACGGCTGCAGTGATGTGGACGCTGCACCCGTCTGTCATGGTAAAGAGTGTGGAAGCGAAGCTGTTGATTTACCGGTCAATCTGCGTCCCCACCCTCACCTATGAGCTTTGGGTTGTGACCGAAAGAATGAGATCGCGAATACAAGCAGCAGAAATGAGCTTCCTCTGAAGGGTGGCTGGCCTCTCCCTTAGAGATGGGGTGAGGAGTGCAGCCATTCAGGAGGGGCTCAAATTAGAGCCGCTGCTTCTCCACATCGAAAGGAGCCAGCTGAGGTGGTTCGGGCATTTAACTAGGATGCCTCCTGGGTGAGGTGTTCCAGGCATATCCTACTGGGAGGAGGCCCCGGGGCTGACCCAGGACACGCTGGAGAGATTAAATCTCTCGGCTGGCCTGGGAACACCTCGGGGTCCCCCCCGACGAGCTGGAGGAGGTGGCTGGGGAGAGGGAGGTTTACAGGAGGCCCATCCTGTACAGCCAACGTCCGGGTAAAATGAGTGACTCAAGTATAAAAAAAATGGCATTTATTGAGTTAATTGTCATCCTGTTATTATTCTTGGCAACATATCAGAAGAGAAACACCAAAGATATCCCAAAATTTAAAAAGACAAGTGCAGCAATAACCTTTCCTGAAGCAGCACCCTGAGGCCAAAAAAATAAATACAAATAAAAAGAAGAGCGTTGTCTGTAAGCACTTTGATGTCACCCAGAGGATAAATCTTTTTGATTTAAGTAAGAGTGCAATGTGACCTTTTTTCTGTCACAACCCCCAGGCCAAACTTTTTTTTTTTTTTTTTTTTTGTCTCATGGATGGCTCAGAATAACAAACACACCTGTGCTGCTGAGCCCTCCCATTGTGTGCTGTGTATTGGGAGTACCCCCTCATGGGGCTGTTATGGTTACTGCCACCTATTCCCGTATGAAATCTTGATGCAAATAAAACCTTAAAACATCAGTGAGTTCTGGATGGAACCTTGGTAGTCTCCAGTACTGATCATCTGTGCTTTGTTTATAACTGACCCCGTCATCCCTCTGCTATACAATATGTTTATTGACAGCTTTCTGTTATTCTTCAGTAGAATTTAAAACACAGGAAACTGTAGCATCAGGGAGTTATGTCTGCCTGAAATCCTATTATTTCCAGTATAAAAAATACCTGGGATTCTCACTTTGAGGTGAGACAATCACTTTTGTCTGCGTTCAGTCGGTGAAGTGTCACAGCAGTTACAAAGAATGAGGCATGACTTGGATTGTGATGTAGTAAGATTATAAAGTAAGATTTGATAGAAGGCTGCATCCCACCCCTCTTGGGGTTGTTGCGATTCCAGACTTTCATTATGCTTTCTTATCTCTCATAATCTAAAAGGGTGGTCCAAGACAACCAAAGCGTGCACCCTGGTTTCTTCACACAATTATACTGCAGCGTGTGATTAAAAAAAACAAAATGGAAACTCTCAGATTCACATTCAGACATTGTGTTCTTTTTTGTGCAGAAGCTATTACGTGTCTGCCATGATTCATCCACAAGCTGAAACAAATACCGGCATAACCTTGATTTTCTTTAATGATTAAAGTTGCTATCTTGGTCCAATCAAATAGGTCAATGGGTCACGGAATGCACGATTCTATGGTATTAAAGTTTATTAGTTTGGTGTTTTCAGAAATACTATTATCAAGGATTTTTTTCATTGTTATTTTTGAGTTCGTGGAAATCATCGCCCACCTGGAAGGTAAGAAGGCTACAAAGCCCACCAGGCAATTTCACAAGGTTGTTTTAGCCACTCAGTTTGGTCTCAGCTGCCAGCCAAGCCTAGAAAATGGCACTACAATCTAACGCTCTCTTGTATATTTAACACAAGTGCAATAATCTTGCCGATTGTGATTCGTGGCTTGAAAGAGAAAATTGACAGACTTGTTGTGAAACTCTTTTAAGTGTTTGTGTTTTTCCACCTCAGGGCTCCTTTTTGCAAATAACATTACTGAAAACTTTATGAATCCCACCTTTATGTCCACGAGGTAAATATGAAGGCAGCTGCCGGCTAGCTTAGATTAGCACCAAGCACAGAAGAAAGCAGCTAGCTTGTTTCTATCAACAGTTGCCTACAAGTATCTCTAAAACTCATTACATGATGGTTAATTCACAGATTAGAAGGTGGACGTTGTTCCCTTCTAACAGAGCCACACTACATGTTGCCGAGTTACCTGAATGCTGCCTTTGAGCACAAAGCCTAAAGACCAAAAATGTGCCCAGGTACGGTCTGTACCACACGT
>JAVDPK010002006.1:728036-746225 GCA_034780415.1 Cichlasoma orientale
GCACACCAGAAATTCCTGATATTTTTGTACTTTGCTGTGTATAATTTCTTTGTAATTATTCTAGGTACTAGTATGCTTCATGTTAGCACGTGTGATCACATGACCACTATCGGATGTATGTAGAGTGTGCCTACAAATGTTCTTTATGTCTGAGGAAGGGCAGAGGCCTGAAACGCCACATATGTGGTGATATGTAATAAAAGCTGCTGAGGAGCAGTTTCTGGTGAGCACGTTCATTTTTACATTATTGCATCTGTTTTTCAGTCCTGCGCCCAATACTCACCGTTTTTGGCTTGTGCGTGTCTTTTTCTTCAGTTCAGATTCACTCAGTGCCGCGTTTTAATTTCACGCATTGTGTTTGTATAGCTTTTCAATTGCACTTCAGTATATTTGTAGGTGGATATTCATTCACGGAGGGGTATTTTTTTTCCTCAGCATCCCACAAAGAATAAGGACCGATCCTACATGAGATGTAGACCTAACAACTTAACTAATAAGCAGCCAATTACCTTTCTTTTTTTTCAGTGTAGGAGATGATAACTTTGCAAGAATGTTATTAAGTGAGCTTAACATTTAACCTAATGTTGCATTAGATTTTATAGTAGTCTGATGATGATGATCAGTTCAGACTTGTCTGACTGAGAGTGCTGAATTACGTCCTTGCCGAGCCATAACCAAAGATTTTAACTTTAAAGAAACTAACAGGAGGCCGACGTGTAAATTTGCCTTGATTTGTGTAACTACGTGTGTTTAGATAGGGGTATTTAATCACACAGGCCTCTGAATGTAAATGGAAGCAAAAAATACATGCCCACCAAATGCGATTACAGTGGTGCAGGAGGTTTCACTTCAGCATTCAGAATTCACATTGCGGATGTGAAATGGTTTCAGAAAGTTCCACAGTTGCTTGACCTTCCAGCACTCACAGATTCATGAGGCAGCGCTATTGATTTAAACAGGTGTAAAGGCCTTTCTCCTGCCGAGGAAATTTAATCATGTCAGAGGGCCACCGGGTTATTGCACAAGACACTGTCACCAGCGCCATAGGACACTTTTATGTCAGGGGGCTAGACAATATTAATTTTACTTTCACCTTATATTGTGTGGAAGAAACGGTCTGGAGATCCGCAGCAGATTCCCGAGAGAGAGCCGCCAAAACTGAAGCACCCAAAAAAAAAAGAGGTTAATAAGAACATTTTATTCTTGGAAATATCTATAACGTCTTCGGATGGGTGCTGAATTCACATTCTGATCAGTTTTCTGATTTAATATATTCAGGATCTGTGCTCATCCTCCCTGAGAAATCCAATGATTGAGTTCTTTACTCTGTTGACTAAGCTAATTAAGTAAAAAGAAAAAAAAATCTACGTTTCATAATCAAAGCAACCCTGTGTTTAATTTCAATTAGCTAAACGTAAAGCACAGCGCAGCAAATCGCCATCATCTAAATCCGACTGTAACGTTCCTTATAGGAAATCTCAATATTTTATACAAACAGTAGCAGCTATGCTTCAAAGTCCTTTCAGGTCCCCGCTGTGTCTGTGTACGTGGCGTGAACTCATAGGTGAGCATGCTCAGACTGCTTTCAATCCCTTTTGTGAATGACTGATTATCACAATCTGTAGCTTAAGTCTGGGGCGGCTTTAAGTCCTTCAGAGTGAGCGAAAGACGAGGGGAGAGAGCCAGCATGGCCCAGAAAAACAACTGTAAGTTAAACTTCTGATTATTTTTATCCTTTATGCTCTTTTTTTTTTTTTTTTAAGTGGTAGTGTTGGTTATGAACAAGAGAACTAATAAGACAGCAAGGGTTTAAATGAATGGCAGTACTAACACGCCTTAATGACATAAACACATTGCAATGAATCTAAAGCCATTTTGTTTGTTGCCTCAGGATCTCACCTCCGTTTGATTTCGATCATTAGCACATTTGAGACCTAATTGTATTGCATCCCCCAGAATGGCTCTCGCTCTTGGAATCTTAATAGTCGTAATAGTTTTAATTGTGATTTTCACCTCAGGTTGTCACACGAAAATGCCATTTTCATATTTATGTGGAATAGAAATGAATTAAAAATGAAAAGGGTACGAATCAGCGAGAGGTACAGTGATTTATTTTATATTTATTTAACAGGTTACATGAGCGTATTTAGCCCATTGTGAAATCCAGCAGGAATTTCTGATTGCAACAATAGGCAGATTAGTCTCGCTGAGCTCTCATTCTCTCCCTCCTCTCTCTCTTTCTTTTCTTCTAACATGCAGTTCAGTTCTCCATCAGGGAGTACAGACCCTCAGATCAACATGTGGTCATGTCACTCTTTCGCGATGGGATTTTTGAACATGTTTACCCAGCCTTTTTCAAGGCCATGAGCCATCCAGATCATATTGGTATTGCTCTGAGCATTTCCATGGCTGGCTATGTGCTGGGAGGCAGCTCCTACTTCCAAGCTCTGCTGTTTGGCAGTGCATGGGCTGGCCTCATTTATTATTGCTGCCATGATATCTATGAGGGCTACATGATGAGGAGGCAAAGCGCAGATATGGCCGACATCCAAGCCAGCTACCTGGAAAAGCCTGATAACGGCTTCTGGGTGGCGGAGGCGGACATCAATGGCCAGTCGAAGGTGGTGGGGATGGTGGCAGTGATTGGGAAAAGGGTAGAGGAAGAAGGCGAGAGGTTTGAAGACTGGAACGGCGGAGTGACCGGAGGAGGCTCTGAGCTGGCTCAAGATGCCGGGGATGGAAGTTACGGTGAGATGTGTCACATGGTTGTGGCATTTCCGTGGCGCCGCAAGAACCTGGGCTCGCAGATGACACGGAAGGCTTTGGACTTCTGCAAAGAAAGAGGCCTGAGCCGGCTCGTCCTGGACGTGAGCTCACCGCAGACGGCGGCCGTTTCCCTGTATGAGAAACTGGGCTTTGTTCAAACCGCGTCCCATCGCAACACACACGCCAACCGCTTATTCTCCAACCTTGCCAGAATAAATGTGATGCGAATGGAGAAGTTAATTTAAACACAAAATTAACTTTAGACAGCAATTACTAGAACCTGAACTGTACAGCACGCCAAGAATATGTCAGTTAATTTAAGCTTATATCATCATTGTGTGATATCTGGTAACTCATGTCTCAAATTCACTATCATAGTAGTTTGAAAAATATATATTAAATTTCATGTTTTTTCCACAAAGCAGGATTAATGATCTCAGTTTCCTCATATTTCTCCTCGCCTTGATGTATTATGTATACACCTGCAACCCTGACAGTCTGTTGCCCACAAACATCGAGAACAATGAGACAATTAGTCAACTTCTCAGAGTTAGTTCAATTAACCTATTTGCATATGGAAGAATAATATATCTCAGTAAGATTTCATGAAATTAATTTATTGGACTTTAAACATAGTCACGCCTGATTATCTATTGTTCTCCTGTCCACTGAGGAATATAAAAATGTATGTGAGAAAGAAGAAGTGTAGTCATTTGGAAGCAGGAGAACTTTCTTTTAAGCCTCTTTCCAGGCAGAAGCTGAATCCCTCTGCCTCAGAGGAATTAATGCCAGCTGACTTCTAAGACCTCACAACTCTTTGCTTAAAATACCAATGAAAAATGCAATAGTATCAGGACATTGGGAGGTTTAAAATTCTTTGGAGCTAAAAGAGCAGTGTGTGTGTGTGTGTGTGTGTGTGTGGGGCATAAAAATAGGATAAAGACTTTGGTATACTGCAGTGCATTCAGGTCATTGTGCACAAGGCAAATACTGAGATTATCAACACCAAACAATAGAGAAAAAGCTTAAGTGTTTCCTTATTGGTGGTCTTACATTATATGTGTGTATGTGTGTGTGCGTGTGCGTGTGTGTGTGTGGGGCGGGTGGGGGGGGGGGGGTAAATACAGGTAGAAGGGCCATGGGAATATTTCTTTTATATAACAGAAACTGAGATAGTTGACTCTGAAACAAAGTAAATAAGAGCCTTCCTGTTCATTATACAGCCTGAAACATATATGGGCTTGTACACGCCAGAAAGTCTGTTTTCCAACAAAACCTACTGGCATACACGAGCGATGGCGCGGCATCGACTAAACAATGTAGATTTACAGATTTCTTAACTTACATTGCACCAGAAATCCCCCAAAGGTGATTACAGTTTCCACAATATTATCAGCATTGCACAGTAGCTGCTTATCTTAAAAGGGTACGCGTCCGTGGACGATGAGCCTATAAGGAAAAACATGAAGCAACCAATGTGTGCGATGACAGGTGCGGCCTAAATGAGCTTCAAGAGAGAGCGCTGGATGAATAGAGCAGCTTGGCACTGAGAAACACACACCCCATCAGAGGCCTTCAGGCATCAATCATTCCTGCTGAGGCTGTCAGAAAAAAACTCGGCTGCTGGCCAGGAGGCAGGTGCTGAACTAGCCAAAGGAAGATGAGCCTTAATTCTGGCCAACCTGTTGTCATCCTCTCACAATTACCGGTACAATTGGCCTCAAGGTAATGACAGCTTGATTGTAATTCCTCTCATACACATGCTGCACAGATGAGTCAGTTGCCATTTTGGGGCCAACGATATGAGATGAAAAAAGCTTTTCAACTACTCTCTGTAACATCAAAATCATTGGCACCACAATGCCTATAAAAAGTGTTCATCCCCTCAGAAGTTTTCACGTTTCATTGCCTCGTAACGTTAATGTCGCACATTTGATGTGCACTGATCGCTAGAAAAATAACAATTTTAGGGCAAAACTTGAATGTAAAATTTAAATTACTTTTCAGAAGTGTTTGGCAAAGTGTTTGTTAGATCTGCCATCAAATACAGTCAGACAAACAGATACACAAATTCAAGATGGATGCAAGGATTCGTTCACTGGACAGTCAGATTCTGCATGTGAATATGCTGATTGCTGAACATTAGAATAAGATGCATTAGGGCAGGAGATGCACATGCATGGGGGATCTGGTTGCGTTCCATTTGGAGAAAAAGAGGGGATAAGCTGAGGTCTTCTGTGCAAACTACTGGCAAGCACGGCAATCTATTAGTGACCAAAGTGATCACAAAGAGCTTTTTGGTGCAGTACTGTATTCCTCTTTTTTGACCAGTTTCACCTAGCAACAGCCTGTAACATCTAGCAAACGGTGGCTCCCCGACTGCCACTGACTTTTCAGTTTTTGTCCTAAAATAATAAAATGTATTCTGTAAAACTAACTTATGGTAGACTAATGTGAGAGTAAAATGTAAAGAGTCTGGTGCTGGATTTGTCAAGACATTTTTGACCACTGTCTTCAACGCTGCGCCGCACAACTACATTTAGATCTGGACTTTGGCTCGGCCGCTCCACAACGCTGACACTTGCTCAGCCATTCCTATGTAGCTTTGTGTTGTTAAAGCTGAAGCTTCCAGATCCACAACAATTAACAGTTCTACAGCATACGGGTGATTTGCATTTAGCTAATCATGCGAACATATGACATTAAGTCTGGTTAGATTTAGTGTTGTATTACAATAATATGTGGAAACTATCAAATGGAGTGAAATATGGTGTGGAGTTTGATTTTCCATGCATGCGTAGAAATTAAATTCAACAGAGAGAGAAATTGATTTATTAGCATACTTAATTAGAGCACTGGCTTTACAGAGGAACTCAACAGGTAGGCCAAGAGTCCTGTGAAATTTCTTTCAGTTTTCTTTGTTCTGATTTTCTAGGCTGGAGGTATCAATGGAAAAACTTTAAAAGGACTTTCTATCTATCTGTCACTATTGGACCAGAGGTCCCCAATTTGAGATAACGTTAGATCAATAAAATGGGCAGACTCTCATCACAGGATGAGCTCAAAAATCCGATTGGAAAACACCTTTTTGTCCCTTATAGGGTGGGATGGTATGTGCCCACCTGTGTGTATCTGTGTGTGTATGCAGGGATTATCTCGAGCACTCCTGCATGCATGCATGCATCTTAACAATAAGGTATTTCTTTCAGCATCTTATTAATCTGACTCACATCAAGATCTGCGCCACCTAGCTTATCGCAGGGCGGGAGCGAATGTGTCTTTAGGCAAACTTTTGACAATAACAAAGGAAGCAATCAGCATTATAAACAGTGTCTGCTTGTAAAGAGGTCTGTCTCTTTTTCTAGATTAGCATCCTTATTGAAAAGGCAAAGATTATGGAGATTAATTGCATGAGGGTAACAGTGCTGTTGTCTGAGAGCCAAAAGTAGATTTGTTTGGATCGTACATCATCATATAGTATTCACCGCAGCCTCTCATAATCGCTTCTCATCTTCTTTGTTTCACCACTGGAAGTTACTTTCTTGGCCGTTCTGCTGTAATTCACTGCACAAGACGGCACCTGGTCCGTTCTGTTAGCTGTTAAAGTAACAAAAGCACACTGAGCATTTACACAAACAGATCTGCCGCATTTTGGGAACCTGACATTATGCAGAGTGTGCACTTCCTTTTTACTGAATAATTGGTCAATTATTCGCTGCATGGTTCGAGAATGATAAATATACTTTTTTCTATAACTGCGGAATATTAGACCACGGTGTACAATCTAAGACACTAACAAGTAAAGCATGAGAATAAGGACAAATGTGTTAACTGCATCCAATGAATTATACCTAAGGACTGGAACATGTATGAAAGCATAATTACTGTCTCATTAGCATTCAAGATTGGAAGTCAAATTATGAGGATAAATGTGGGATTAGATGTAGCTAATGAGTTGGTATTAAATATGTTTACAGGAAAAGCGAACCTCTACATCACGGATAAATGTTGCACGCAATATTAGGCAGTGGCTCGTTTGCTGAGCTCCAGCTTCAATGCAAGAGGACTGTGGGGATTTGGTCAAGCAAGTAATTGGACAAAACAACAACGGAAAAATTGATCACAGCTGTTATAATTAGGAGAAATATGGGACAATCAATTTTTTTCATATTTCAGATGCAATGCCAAGTTACCCAGAATAACTGCATTCCAGTATAGTGAAGGGTAATAGTTATAGTCTGATCCTCTTGTGCTTTAAATAATTCTGCAATATTTTAGGATAATGAACCCTGAGACTCAGATCTCAATCACAGTAAGAGTTTTGCATATTATTAAGAATGTACAAATGCGGCTTTAAATGAAATACTTTTGTGAGACTGCATGAAAGTTATCGGAGTGGGAGGATGAATCTTAAATTTGTTTTAATAAAAACCAAAAAAAAAAAAAACAAGACAAAGACAAAACAAAACAAAACCCTCCCCCGTGATTTCATTCACGTACATACATATATTCATTCTTTGGTTCTATCCCGCCCGTATCTTAAAAACAACTGCCGGCATTTAAGGCACAAATATGACTGCATTACAAAAGTCCGCTAAAGAAGTGGTTCTGATATTCAGCACGAAGCTGTAAATATGGTTATGACCAGATTTTTGCAGCCTTTCATGTGTTGCTAATTTCAACATGTTACTTATTTAAGAAATCTGGATATGCAACAGAAGGCTGAATGACGCCTTTTCCAGCTTTTTGAAAATCCTTTTTTTATCCAGAACATTGTAGCTAAAACTGTGAGAAATCAACACACAGGAGCACAGAGATGATCAGAAATCTGAGTCTCATCATGTATACAGAGATGTCATCGGCTGATTTCTCCTATGTTAATGCTATCTTGTGATCATGACAGCAATACAAATTGTGATGTTAAAGACTGTGTGTGACTTGGGAAGAGGCACCAGCTATGGCTGCTGCCTGACTCAAGGCTTTAGCCCATTACACATCCAAAATAATCTAAATAGATGTGAAATGTGCAAAGAACCTGTTCTGCTTCCATCACTTCAAAGATCCCAATTTATTTGGGTGACCAAAAATCTACTAATAATAGTTACGCTAATCCAGTTTGCTCTGTTGATCAAAGCCACACGACAATTTAAGAATAGCTGGTTTCAGTCATATGAGGTGACTGCACACTTTTCATTGGCTAGGGAATGTACATATCAACCATGGAAACCATGATTGGCAACCCTCTGGCTGGAGGAATGACAAATGGGAGGGCCAAAGTTTCACCTCAAATGAGTAAGAACTTCTGTTAGAGGGCTCAGAGGAATTTATCCAGATATTTTGCGCTAAAGGTATCACAAAAGCTGCAAAAAAAAAAACCCCAAAAAACAAAACAAGAGAGAAGGGGGTGAAAAAAACAAAGTAAGCAGACAAACAGTATCTGAAATTCATTCTTTTTAATAGGCTTTTTTCTTCTACAGCCAGCCAGTGATAATAGTTAAAAAAGGAAACGGACCACAATACAACAACTTTAAGCTAACAAAGCTTATCCTTCAGAGAGAGAAAAAAATCCCTCTTTAAAAAGAAAATCCAAGAATAGTTTAAAACTGAAAAATACAAGAATGAGAATCAGAGTAAGAGAAGAAGAATAGAGTAAAATTCCAATCGTGTCAAACCCTTTGTATGTCCACTGTGTTAGTGATCTTATGACCGTTTGCATCTGAATGATCGACACTCATATGGCTGTAACATGTCAATCATAAAGTTTCCTTAAAGCAAACCCTGACTTATACTTTCTCTCTTTTTCTAATTGGGAACAAAATTTATAAAATGAAAGTTTTACTGTATTAAATAAGACTCTAAACTACTGGTTGAGATCATAAACTCACTGAGGTCATAGATAAAGTGAGCCCAAAGTTTCAAACTCCATCCATGTTGTATGTGCAGTTTATGCTAAATAGATGCAGTGCATTTGAGGCTTTCTGTTCTCTTACAGCAAATTTAAAGAGAGCAGGATTTAAATATAAAAAAAAAAAAAAAAAATCTGAGGCAGAACCAGCAGGATCTGATTTGACCTCAGCTGAAGAGTCGCGTATCCGCCAAAATCCTCATAACAGCAATTTTCTGAGGATCTAAAAGGAGGAAGACCTCTTCTTCTGAGCCACCGGCAGACTGCAGCAGTGGTGACTTCATTTCAGGTGACGTTAGCTCACTGGATGTCCTGCAGTTCGTGTCACATCACAGGCTTTAGTGTAATATCTTTTTTTTTTTTCATTCATAATTATTTGGCAGCAGTGGCAGGAAATGTAACACTTGGCTTCTAATATGGGTGCTAATAAACTCCATTTGTGAATGATTCCCTCCTGGCTGAAGTGGTGCCTCTCAAAAAGTAATGAGTCAGGGTAAGCTAAAGGATCATAATAATGATTTTGCTATATTCTCTCCACTTGAAATCTTATTACTAATCCACAGATTGCGACTGGTTCCTCCTGGATGAATGGAGCAGCCGTGACTTGCCGACACCAAATCCCGTTTTAACTAAACAAACCTGCTCCCGGGTAGCTTTGGCCTTGGCGCTGCCACGACCAATCCAACAAAGAACAGAAAAATGGGGATCGAGCCCAAATGACTATAATTCCACTATAACATTAATCTGTATATGGAGAAACGCTTGCACGAGTCACGCTTAATACTAAAAGTGGTTCCTGACCAAGTTGGAAGAAACCAATAAGAAGATGGGGTGTGTCAGCCACATTATCGAGACTCATCGCTGGTGGTCTTAAAGTAATGCACCATGAGCCCTTTTTGCACTAAAAGTAGCTCCTGAGTCTGTGAGAAGTCAGAGGAAGCCCAGAAGACTCACAGGCAGCACATGCGTTACAGGTAATGTGACTCACTAGCAAATTCAATAACACTGGCGATGATGGTTTTGCACAATTATACTAGTTCAACGTGGCAAAAAGAGAGCTGGCAGCACTGATAATCTCTGACGGAATTATTCATCAAATAAAAAGTGCACTCTTCAGGCCCCAATTTGTTCAACAGTTCATTAAGTTCACATTAAATAATCATTAGCTGCAAAAATACATAAATATTTGTGATTTCTTCCGAATTCGCCGGTAAAATTGCCGCCGCGTTCTGTAGCGCCACCACATCAAAGTAGGATGATTTGTTTTGTTAACTTTCAGAAGAGTCGGTTTTGTGATATCTCTTAAGAGGAAACTTTTATTGGCATTTAACTCCTAGTGATTATGTAAGAGCTTTTGTGAGTGCAGGCACAGATGAGAGCTCAGCACTAAATGTCAAAACACATCACTTACGGACTAAAGAAGAGGTGCCGCACTGATTAACTGATAATGTTCGTGTTCCAAACTGTGAGCAGCCGCGGCCGGCCCGTTTGATTTAAGTTCACCCATTGGTCGAAGCAGCTGGGGACATTTGATAGCGGGCTCGGGCTCATGTTACATTTTACTGTAGTTGTGCTTTCTATGACACCGGATAAAGAGGCGTGCTGAGGAATATCGCTCTCAACTGTTATTAATGATTTGAATTTCCTCTGTTTGTGAAAAATGTTGATTTTAATGAGAAAATATAATTTATGACATAAAGACATTATAATTGACATTTTGCCAAATACGGATTCAGTGTATTTTTTTTAATAACAACTATCATAAATGAGAGCTCAAGTGAAATATAAATCCCCATCCCCGACTCCACTCCATAATAATTTTCTCAGACTCCTTAAATGACAGCATAAGTCTTGATTCAATATATTGAGAAAATCAATAATTTCCGACGATGCACAGCATATCTCAGAGTTTCCAGGGTTATTGAAGGAAGGGAGGAAAATAATCCCTATCACAACTGGCCCGCAAAAATCATCAAAATACGGCTTTGATTGATATCTGCATTAACTAAAGAAGTTATTTGACAAGGAAGTCGGAAGACGGCACTTTATCATGCACGTTCAGTGAGTCACGGATTAAGTTGTGCTGCAGTGAGGATATCTGGCACATGTCACAGTATTAAAGCGGGGAAAGGATAACGTCTCAGTCTCCGGTGATGAGATTTGCGCTTCGAGTGAGAGAAATAGACCTGTTATGGACTTCGATTTCTCCTCGAGGAAACGACTGCAAGGATGCGCGGCAGCCTCCCAGTTATAGAGTGCTTGTTGCCATCTGTTATGTAACTCCGTACATGCCAGCTGTCATATCAAAACAGATTATGCAGTCGTTAGCTGTGCTGCTGTTTGTATTGGCCACTGTAACGGCACATATCTCAGTCTAACCTTTCTGTGTCTTCAAGGGTTTCGTCAGAAGCTTTCGTTCTCATTTTAGGCAATTTACATGTATGACACTCTTGGACCTGGCACACACTTCAAAAAGACTATTAAAGTGTCAAATTAAAGCTTTTATTGGCTGGGATGTTGGCATTTTATAAATTATTGGTTATAAGAGAGCACAGTGGGATGTTTATACATCTTAAAAGCTGTCTTAAAAGCTTTGTATTTTTCTCAGCCGGGTGTCACTGTCAGCACTGAGCAACAAGACAAAACACAGTGTGACTGGAGAATGTGCAAGGTGAGATGTGATCTCTAAAGTGAATCAAATGGTTCAGACACTGGGTATTGACTGCCTTTGGAAGCTTAATAGGGGATTTAATAGGCCCAGACAGAGAAACAACTTACATTTTTCATGATGCTATTTCTCAGGGGTATTAATGTTTGGACAAGCTGACAAACCTAGAAGATATTTATAAACAGTGTGCTGTGGTTGCTACAATTCAGGTGTCTCTAAGGATCATTTTGGGATGGATTCTTACTTCTCAAGCAGAGGGCCGAAATGGATTTCTTCTCAAAATGAAACACAGACGTACCAGCTTGGAGAAAATAGGCTTTACAGTACAGTTCTTTCAGCACGGTGTGGACAAAAAAAACCTTTGAACATCATAAAAAAAAATCCACACAGGCAGATCAGAGGTTCAGAAAAAGTCTCCTTGCAAAAATAAGAATGCCAGAAAGGGAAGATGATGGATGGATACAAGCACAGATAGATAGGACATGCTGGTCCAGCAGCTGTGACAAACCCTGTCCCCCTAGAAATTTGTTTTCATATTGCTACTTACTTATTTCTAACGCCAGAGATGTTTTGAAAGGCGTAATGTTGCCTGGGTTAAAATGTTTGTCAACATAATCACGTGCTTTTAATACAACTTTTTCTGAGTTCCAAAGTGTTACACTGTGTATCAGAACTGAATATTTTATATTCAGATTTCTAACAGTATGTGCTCGGAGGAACTACAGTAAATCAAAATGAGCTGTTTAGGAATTTATTCAGCCCTCTTAGCAAAAGATCAGCGTTGATTGACACCGACGTCTTTATCATCAGAAGCCGTGAGCAGCAACTGTGCAACGCAGGTCAGTGCCTTGCCCAAAGGCACAATAACAGCAGAATCGGCCTAGGTTTTAGTTAAGTTTTTAATGGCTGGAGAGACGAGCAAGATTCTTTGGACACATCATGAGAAGAGAAGGACTGGAATATGATACGTTTGGAAAAATTGAAGGGGAAAGAAGCAGAGACAGAAGGACAGAAACCGTCACTGATGGACTGGATGAAGAAAATACCAAATGAGCTGCTGCACTGTGTGTGAGAGAGAGAGAGAGCGTCCTGGAGGTACTTAAGAAGAAGAATGGCGCGAGAAGCCAAATCCCCAAGAGGAAGCCCACACAAGCCACGATGCTAACCGCTGTGATTTACTGTACCATTTAACTGAGAACACTTTCTGTAACCGTAACAACACCCGCTGGGTCATTAGCAACCCATCTAGGGTTAGGATTAGGGCTCAGGTTTGGTTAATGTCCACCACATTTTTTTTTTTATAAAAGTTGTCACCTTCAGAAAAGCTTCATTTGGTATTTTCAGCCCTGAACCTGGACAGGTAGCCTGTGTCCAGGTGGATATTAACCCTCAACCCTTAACCCTTAACATACTTTACATGGACCACTGATTGGTGCCTTTGACAAGGAGCAGCCCTGGTGGAGAACAACAGCCACCAGGAATGAATCTGATTCATTGCTGGCAACACAAACCAGTTTCTCACTATGGAGGTACAATAAAAAAGCTGAATGCACACTACAGGCAGTTATAGCACACAGTTCACCTCATGCTTTGGTCAGGGCATGCTGGCATATGTCACGAGGAGCAAACAGTTGTTACCTTCTTGTCTGTGTTCCAGGAGCAAAGGTAACACCTTTTTCAAGCAGATTTTCCAGCCAAGCGTTGCACGGTCACATCAGCGAGGTGAAGTTTTCCCCACTCCCAGGAGGGTCGTTGCTGCTCAGGTTGGGGCTTGCAGTGTAACACCAGTTCTCTTTTTCATGTGCGGCATGACCAGGGCATGGCTCAGCTGTCAGCAGGAGATCTGACAACCTCATCAATTTTCTGAAAACTTCAATTGGGGGAAGTTCCCCATCCAGATGATGAATGCAGCAGTGTAGTCTCTCTTCTTTAAAATGACTGAGTAACCATACCCCCCTTGGTACTATAGGATGCTGTAATTTAGGACCAATGGCATTAAATATATATATGAATAAATATCTGTTTAATAAAATTGCATATGTGAAATTGCGCACTTTTGACTGGGGTCCCCAAACACATTTGTATTTTTAAAAAGCTCTAATCAAAGCAGAAATAGAAAACTATGTGAACAAACTGACTGAGAAAGTCATAAACTATTGGAATGATAGAAAAAGCTTCCTACCACAGGTGATGCTATTCTACACGTATGCAGCCTTTTCTGGCAGAAATAAAACTGCTCGCAGGAGAGCCTTTATTTATTTATTTTCCTCGTGTTCTCCTTTCTAGTTCAAACGAGATGCGACTCACAAACGAAGTGAAGTCACACTCACTTGAGCAGCAGTCAGCAACATTTTTAAATCAAAACAGGTTGTCAAATGTTGGATTGTTTCATCATAGTGCCTGGCAACTGTAAATCATTTTGATTAAGACACGCATGCCTGCGTGGTTTGTGCTGAGTCTTTGGGGGATCACAGTCATTAAGAACTAAAGATGCTTTTTCAAGACTTTGGCTCTTAATGTTGCTTATTTATTCATAAAAATCTACGACCAAACAAAATCATTTAAAGCAAAGTGCTGTGCGCTGAGGACCTACTGTCCAGCCCAATAACCTCCCAACAACTAACACACAAATATGGAGAAAAAACCAAAAAACTTTTGCTATTAGCAGTGTGCTAAACTTAATTTCTAAAAGGCGGGCTTGGGTGTAGGGAAGGTGTGTGGAGCATTTGCACGTACATGTCAGCAGCGTGACACAGCCTTCAACAGAGTATTGCATTGTGGGTTGTTTATACAGTAGCTTAAAGTTAGTGGGCTAGTCTTCTCATGTCTTTATGGCAGAAAAAAAAAAAGCAACGTGTCAACAGACAACTACAGATGTGCTGATGGTCTGAAAAATGCTGTCAGAAAAAAAAAAGAGACTGCTTTAAAAGCCTGTCAGGAGAAGGTTGGTATCTGAGGCAAGCTACACAAATGTGAGTTATATTACATCTGAGGGAAGCTCAACAGATAAGTGTCGTGGTGTTTCCTAGCCTGCAAAACAGACAAAATTAGATTTCGGAATTGTTTGGATTACAGGCCTTACCAAATACCTGGCTGCAAACTGTTCAGAACGGATCACTATGCTGTTTTTGGGAGTACCACTGTATGCATTCAGGCTGTGCACTGGTAGTGAGTTAATGACACTAAATCTTTGCTGAATGCAGGTCATAGCCATTATTTTTTCTAGATGTTTCAGTGGGTGGCATGGTGGTGCAGTGTGTAGAAAAAAAGGCCCTGGGTTTGAATCCACTGGCTGGCCTGGGCCTTTCTGTGCGGCGTTTGCATGTTCTCCCTGTGTCTGCGTGGGTTCTCTCCACGTGCTTCCTCCCTCAGCCCAAAAATATGCATGAGATTAGGTTATTTGGTGATTCTAAATTGTCGGCGTGAATAGTTGTCTGTCTGTGTTGGCCCTGCATTAGCCTTCCATATATTTATTCTTGCGCTCCCTTCCCCCCCTTTGTGCCGACTGGCTGCCCCTTGCAAACAGATCGTTTGATCAGTAGGTGGGCTGCACTGCTGTGCTGTGAGGTGACCATGTTGAGGATATCCCCTCGCTAGAGTAGAAAAAACTGCCACAGACAAAGCATTACGTTACTTGAAGCCATGTTAAATATGATCATCCATCACTGTGTGTGTGTGTGCGCATGTGTGTGTAAAAAAAAAAAAAAAAGTATGCATTAAGTTGTGATTGATTTATTTTTACTTTATAGTAGTACAATAATAATATTAAAATAATATAATCACACAATAATATAATCATAAAATATTTTTAATAAAATACCAGTAAAATGAAATATATGTAATATTTCAATCTTGCCATTTTGCCTCGCTTTTATCTTAAATCCCGTTTTAAAATCTGAGTTTACTAATAAAGGGGATAAATAATTATTCAAACACATAATTTGTTTTCTCCGTATCAAGGAATGTGCCAACTCTGGCAGAAGCAGTGTACATTATATTATTTGTAACAAACTGTGATCTATATTCAGCAGGTCTTCTGTGTTGATTACTGTCAAAATCAGAGTTTATTTAATAATGTAATACAGCAGAAGATGAAAAAGACTTTTCCAGTGATACGCAGAGATTAACCAGGCTCTTAAAAGGTTCACATCACAGAAAATGAAATGCATCCCAACACAGTCTCAGCCATCCAATGCACTCACTCCTGTGGGAATGGATTTAGTTGGATTTTTAATTATCCAACTGTGATTGCTAAATTAGTTTTTTATGCCAAAACTAATAATAACAATAGACAGTGATGGATCTTTGGAGGTTTGAAAATTCTTATAAGGAGACAGATTGTTCTCTCTAGCCAAGCCATCAGAGATTACCACCCCCACTTAGAGGGCTACGAGCAAATATAAACACTTGTAAGACAATTAAATGACACAATCAACCAAGGTCTTAATTATTATTCTTGATAGTGTGAGTGTATTGCATTTAGTCACATCATTGATAGCCTTTGCTTTGAACTGTATTTAAAATATTTTACATGGTTTCCACTACATTCAGTAGAAAAATCAGAGAAAAAAATGCTTTTGTAATAACTACACTCCGTACTCACACAACAAGCAAATATGCTGACCTGATACCGCAAAATAAATATGATGATTTCCAGAAATATAACACTGCAAGTGAAGCAATCCTGCATGGTGGAGACGGTGTCTTCAGAATGCAGCAATCAGACTCCCTCTCCAACTGGGTGAAAGCCCACCCATCCATCCTCCCACACACACACACACACACACACACACAGACTCACTGTCACTCCTGTCACACACACACAGCTACACACAGATTTCTAGACAAACCTTCATCCTTCATTTACTGGCACCGTTTCTGTCTGTGTCCCACTGTAAAGCTGTACCACCCCACCAATTTTACTTAATTTGACCAAGCTACACCTCAAGACGTGTCTCTGCTGGTGCTCTGAGGTGAAAACACATGCAACATAGTGCAACCCAGCAGCCTGGGCATCAGCTACAGAGGAGAATAGACAGATGGAGATTTACTAATTCCGTGTGCTGCAAAGAGACTGCAATGTCTGCTTTGGATCTCTTCTTGTGTACCATCACTGGGTTTGAGTCCTAGCTGAGAGACCCTGAATAAGCACATCCTCCTGCCCACTTCTCAGGAGACTTAATTGTTGCCGGACATATTATGTGATTCCTGCCAGGCTGCAAGAAAGTTTCCCTTTCTTGCAGCTTTTGCAACCTCCACACAGCAGGGTTCCTTCGCTGTTATTCTCATCCCATCATCTGATTCATGACTATGGAAAAAGCTGATCAGACTAAAATAACCACTTTCTGAGGGGCATCATCAGTCACATTTCCTCCTCAGGGTCAAACACACAAACCGCAGTGCACTGGCCACGCTTGCATCTTAAATTTGCTCTGTTTTCTGCATGTCTGACTGATACGTCCACGGAGCCTATAAACTGGCAAAGCTTTTCAGAGCTGTGCAGAATTATGCAACGAAAGTGATTATATCTCATGTCTTACTGTTCTTTAGGATCTTTGTGAGGATTAGCAAATAATGAGGCTGTTTTGCCAAGAAGGCAAAATATCCTCAAAATTAGGTTAAGATAGAAATCAGAGCTTGTAACGATTTAACGAGAACAGCGTGATGTGAAATATAGGTTCATCGTGCCACTAAAAGTGAAATAAGTTTAAAATAGTGCACTATATCCATAGTGGGGTGAATTTAAGAGGACCAATATTAGCACAAACATTCAAGAACATAGCACAATAATAGACTAACTAGAGGGTGCATGCTATACTTATTTTCTCTCATATATGCTGCTCACATCAAAGCTGGAAAACTTGTAAATTCGCAATAATAGGTCCCCTTTAAAATTTTACTCTGATGATGTGCAAGCACTAAAGTTGTCAGAGTTCATCGTGTCAGAGATCATGACTGTCTGTGTCAAATACCATGGCAATGCCACTATTTAGTATTGAGTGGGTAAGCGCTCTGAGTGCTCAGCAAGAGTAGAAAGGTGCTATATAAGATAATGTGATTTGTTCTGTTTGCCTTCCAAGGTGCAAAGTGAGAATATTTACAATAAAAAGTGGAAAATATTCGGAAATAGTAAATACTGTAAGTATTGAACTGAATTCCAAAATAATTCAATAACCTTGGGCTTGGTGTTACCACACGGCATCTTTACAATGTCAAAAACGTTCTAGACAACAGTGACATACCTATAAGCTTTCCGCTAATCCAAACAGCTCATTTAAGAAGAAAAGCTATGTATAAAATGATGCACTTCACATGAGCATGAAAGTGCACAAAACACACTATTTAATAGGAGAAAATGGTATGCCCCTTTTTTTGTCAAACCACATCCCAAAGGGGGGGGGGGGATATGCAATGCATTTAAATGAATGGTAAGTGAATGTGTGGCGTGAATACTCAAGTAAGACTAAATAGTGTTACAAGAGGAACTGACAGTGATGTTTAATACCTACTTAGCAAACACAGAATTAGGTAGGAAATGATGCGCTTGTTGTTCATGTACACTACAGTGCCGTTCCATCAGGACAAGCAAGACATGCAGCGCTTGGCTAGTCAAATCTAAAAACAGACATCAGTTAAACCAAAGCAAAGAAAAGCGATCCCTCTCCTATAATCTCAAATTCAATTCAATTCAATTCAATTTTATTTATATAGCGCCAAATTACAACAAACAGTCGCCTCAAGGCGCTTTGTATTGTGGGTAAAGACTCTAAAATAATACAGAGAAAACCCAACAGTCAAAACGACCCCCTATGAGCAAGCATTTGGTGACAGTGGGAAGGAAAAACTCCCT